>JAJMEM010000034.1:0-108874 GCA_030574135.1 Petasospora petersonii | reverse complement strand
ACAACATCGCCTTCTTTGTAGAAGTCTCTGTTCTTGAATGCATTGGCTAGACCCTTAACAGCCGGATCTTCAGCTTGTGTAAGATCTTCATCCCAGTCATAAACGGACAAGTCTAAGCCACCACCACCGAGTTGAACAAGAACACCATCTTCATCGTGGTACTTCTCAATCTCCTCTGCTTTAGCCACGGCCTCTTCATGGGTCTTTCCAACAACGACTCTCAGCATGGTGACAAACTTCAAGTGGTCTGGGTTTCTTCCATATTTCTCCTTGGCAAGCTTCTTGGTTTCCAAGATCTGCTCTCTAGCCTTCACCGGGTCTGCACCATCCAAGAAGATCAATTCCGCGTGTTTAGCGCCTAGTTGTCTACCCTTTGGAGAAGCACCAGCCTGGATGATCAATGGGATTCTTCCCGCAGTTGGCTCCGTGATCTGTGGACCTGGAACTCTGTAGTACTTGCCTGCAAAGTTGATCTCTCTGATTCTGTCTGGGTCAGAAACAATGCCTTTCTCAACATCCCAAACAACACCATCGTCTCTCCATGAGGACAACAACAATTCGTAAAACACTTGCAAGTACTCATCTGTCTTCTCGTATCTCAAGTCCTTCTCTGGCATCTTGTTGTCATCTGCCAACTGTCTACCAGCAGATGGCAGGAGAGAAGTAACAACGTTCCAGCCGATACGCCCATCAGAAATGTGATCAAAAGTGGCCATTCTTCTGGCAAAGTGGTACGGGTGCTCAGTCAATGTCGAACAAGTGATACCCAATGAGACATTCTTGGTAGAGATAGCAACAGCTGACAAATAAGCAGTTGGGTCGTTCTTTGGGAAGTTGTTACCAGTTTTGGCAGCCTCCTCGTAGTTGTATGGACCACCCAAGCCTTGAGACTTGTAACCACCATAGATGGCCAATGCATCACCCATAAAGATGCCATGGATCTTACCACGTTCAGCCAGTTGAGCAAGCTTAACCCAGTACTCGGCCTTGGCGTAACCTCTGGACTGGTCTCTTGGGTTTCTCCACTGACCTGGGGCGTGGAGAACAGGAGTCAATGCTTCGAAGAAGTTGAAGATCAATGGTTCTCTCTCCTTCTTTTGTCTCTTCTGATCTGGATGTGTCATCGTAATTGGTTGTTTACCGCTTAGCAAAAAGAACAGTAATGAATTGTGTTGATTCTCATAGGCCTTTTATATAATATAACCATCCTGACACCCACATAATTAATTGATCATCTGATCTTGTCCGACAACGTCGGGCAACGGACGACGGAAAGCCACACTTCTTCCACATTGAGGTAGTTAAGCTCCATATTATTATTCTCAGGGAAGCTCGAAAACACTACCCTGCATTAGTCCTGAAGCCACACCGGAGAGATGATGTGCGACAAAAAGTCTGTGGCCGTTCTCTCGCTTCTCTTGCCGAATTCGACTTATAATTATAATTAAAATTGATATTCGCGATGTGTCTGTCATCGAGGAGTCGGGTCAATATGAAATTCAAGCCTGGGTGGAGGACCGAGCCATCGGGTCGTCGATCGATTGATCGCGATCCGCCAGCTTTCGAGACGGTAGGGGACACATCACACTCCGAAATCAAAACACGTCTTTTTCATCTTTCACAAGCACTCAAAAACACATAACAGTTCTCTCACGAAGACGGAGATCTCTTTCACAAACAAAGGCGCTATAGGCACACAAAAAAAATAAAATGGCTTTACCGCTTGAACAAGTAAGTGATTTTGATACCAACCAAAGAAAACAAATCTTCCCGCCCAATCAAATCATTAACCGCCATGCCTTTGCTTGCCCAGTTTGTCCACGATCAAGAGGACATCAACGGCGTCAGGTTCTCTTGGAATGGGTTCCCCGTCTCCAAAATAGCACAGTCACGCCTTGCAGTGCCAATTGGCTCTCTATACACCCCTCTAATCTTCCGTGAAGACCTCCCGATCATCTCAGCAGACCCAGTAGTGTGCAGACCTGCATGCGGTGCAATCCTCAACCCATACTGCCCAATTGTCAACGATAGAGCCTGGGTCTGCTCTGTTTGCGGTGCCTCCAATGCTCTTCCTGCAGCATATCAGAATGAGAGGCCTGTACCGACTCTTCCACAGGCCACCACGGTGGAGTACATCACCACAAGACCAGCGCAGAACCCGGTTTTCGTGTATGTCGTTGATACGTGTTTGGCCACAGATGACTTTGATGCCCTGAGAGAATCGCTACTGGTCAGCTTGAACTTTTTGCCACCTTCAGCTCAAGTTTCACTCATTAGCTTTGGTAAGAACGTCATGGTGCACGAGCTTCATGGCGACGGTATCAGATCGTACTGCTTCAACGGCGCAAAGGAGTACGCGTTGGATGACATCTCCAAGAAGTTGGGCTTTCTCGCAACGGATATGAGAAAAGCACAGGCATTGGGCCAACAGACCGCCCAGAGATTTGTCCAAGGTGCTTCCATGGCAGAATTCACATTGGACCGTATATTGGAAGGCTTGAGGGCCGATACTTGGCCACATTCCTCAAGACAACGCTCGCTAAGAGCTACGGGATGTGCTATGAACGTTGCTTCAGCACTCTTGAATGTAGCTGCTTCGAATGTTGGTTCGCACATTATGCTCTTCTCCGGTGGGCCATGTACTTATGGTCCTGGTATGATTGTGGGTAATGAGCTGAAGGAGCCAATCAGATCTCATCATCTCATTGAGGCCAAGGAAGCCAAACACTTCAAGAGGGCCAAGTCGTTCTATCAATCACTGGCAAACAGATGCTCTGAAAATGGTACTGCTGTGGATGTATTCATTGGTGCCTATGACCAAGTGGGATTACTTGAGATGGAAGAGCTCTGTCATGAGACCGGCGGCTCTGTCGTTCTCTCCGATTCCTTTGCAACTTCTATTTTCAAACAGTCATTCCAAAGATTCTTTGCCAGAGATGAGGACGACCAATTGATGATGGGTTCCAATGCTACTTTGGAAGTGAAGTGCTCTAAACAGGTTAAGCTTGCCGGATTGATTGGACATGCCAAGTCTCTTGAACGTGCGGATCACTATGTTTCCTCAACTGCGCACTATGGACTGTCAAAGACATCTGCATGGAAGTTGTCCAATATCAGACCAAACTCGACATATGCTGTGATATTTGAGGTTGATGAATCGACAGCTGGATTGGGGAACTCCCAATCGGTGACGATTCAATACATTACGTTTTATGAGCACTCGGACTGCACAAAGAGAGTCAGAGTCACTACGGTATTGAAGCCAATTTCACCTGACCTTGGCCAGTACTTTGACCAAGAGGCTGCAGCAGTTCTTATTGGACGTATAGCTATCGACAAATTGATGAAGGATGAAGATCCTGCGGATGTAATGTCCTGGGCTGACCAGACATTAATGGGGCTGTTGAAGACGTTTGGGGAGTACCATAAGAAAGATCCAGGCTCTTTCCAACTTTCTCCGCAGTTCCAACTCTTCCCACAATTCGTATATCATTTACGTCGTTCCCAGTTCTTGCAATTGTTCAATAACTCTCCAGACGAGACTGTATTCTACAGACATGTGTTTTTGACTGAAGATACTGGGAACTCTTTGGTAATGATTCAGCCAACACTGACTGCGTACGAGCAAGAAGGTCCACCATTCCAAGATGGAGAAGGGGACGAAGATGAAAGAGGGTTCCCTGTGCTTTTGGACTCGCTTTCGATTCAACCCGAACGCATCCTTCTATTGGATACATTTTTTCACATTCTGATCTTTCATGGGTCGACAATTGCCGCATGGAGAAACCAAGGGTATCAGGATGACCCGGAGTTTAAGTCGTTCAAGGAATTTTTGGAGGAGCCTCGTTTAGATGCTGCAGATTTATTGCAGGATCGTTTCCCCCTACCGAGATTTATTGATTGTGACGAGGGTGGCTCCCAGGCCAGATTCTTGTATTCCAAGTTGAACCCAACAACGACATATGCAGACAACAGCATGAATCCTGGCGTTGCCTTGTTGACGGACGATGTGAGCTTACAAAAGTTTATGGAGCACCTGAAGAACAACATTGTGGAGGCTACATGATATCATTAATCTGCATTTATTTTTATCTATTGACAAAGCTTTTGATTGGATGGAGGACTAGAACTACCCAACGTTAAGGTCTTGGTATTTTCTTGGCTCTTCTATTGTTCGCTTCGAACGGGTGGAGAGACATAGGGACCCTGATGGTTATGGCCGTGCATGCATGTACATCCTGAAAAAAAAAATAATGAGGTGTTATATTCCATGCTGAGAACTAAATTAAATCAGAAAGGATTAACAATGCATGTAATTAGTGATATTATTGGTTAAAATATACTATAAAAATTGCACCCTGCTGGTACTAACATCGAGACACTACCAATTCCTTCTCGCTGGTTTGCGGAGATGAGATTTTGTTGATGATCTAGGGGGAGTTAAAGAGGTATAAAAAGGGGATCATTGTCCCTTACTTTTCCAAATAAACTATCATAAATCCAATCAATCAATCAACTAATTAAACTCACCAATTGAATGATGCAGATCTCCGCTTTTCTCACCTTTGCCACTGCTGCTATAGCTGCTCCAGTCTCCTTTAAAGCTGTTAACCACACCAACCACTCTTCCGAGTTGACCAAAGTCACCGGGGAGACCACCACTTATCTCGACACTTTCTCCACCATCACTTATCCCTCAATCAAGAACTGTAATGCTACACAAACAAAGTACATCAACAAGTACTACCAGGACATGCTCCTCATCCTCTCCACTGCACGCGAGCACCTGCTCAAGTACGGCCAGGACAGTGTCTTTGAGCACTGGTTTGGCGAGGGAAACATCTTCACTGTGCTTGGAGCCCTCGATTCCATTGCTTCAGGTGCTAAGAAGGGTGTTTTGTACAGATGTGACGACGTTATTGGCGAGTGTGCTACCCATCTCGACACTTATCCGGGCTACCACGTTGAGGACTCTGGTGAGACTGTGCTTTGTGACTTGTTCTTCACAAGCAAGAAGCCCGTTGAAGACTTCTGTGCCATTGGCAATATCATGGACGTTGGTCCAAAGAGATTTGCAGGTATCGACCTCTTCCACAGATTCTTGCACATTGATAGCATCGCACAGGGATA
Organism: Petasospora petersonii; assembly: GCA_030574135.1. Classification (NCBI taxonomy): domain Eukaryota; kingdom Fungi; phylum Ascomycota; class Saccharomycetes; order Phaffomycetales; family Wickerhamomycetaceae; genus Petasospora; species Petasospora petersonii. The sequence continues at coordinate 103,744 of JAJMEM010000034.1, read as the reverse complement.
CTTGGGCGAGTATAGCGAGACAGTTGAGGACATTATTGACTACGCTAAAAGCAACGAGACATACGCTGTTATCAATACAGACTCCTTGTTGTACTACTTGGCTGAGAGTTACAGTGTCGAGTTGACCGGTGATGGTTGCTTGGGTGAATACCCAAAGAACTGATAAGCCCATCTCGAGATTTTACATACATACACATAGAAATACCCCATTTGTAATAATAAAATAAATTAAATTGATACATTAACTTCTATAGTACAATTCGTTGCCATTAATTTTTTCTTTCTTTTTTTCTTCAAGATGCGGAAATCTTAGCGGGTATCATGCTCTGGCTAATCTTCTTCAAGTATCCACTGAGACTCAAAATCTGATTGATTATCTCCACATCAATCGAGCTAAGTACTGATCCCAGAACAGCATCAGCTGGTAAGTGTATCTTCGCCTTCTCAAACAGCTGCAAATCAGACACCCGGTCCTGGTACTCAACGATATCTAATGCCTTACCAACAAGGATATTCACGACTGTCAACGCCCTCACGGATATCAACCTCAACGTCTCATTGTCATTCGGCTTGGAAGAATAAGGAGCTAGAAGCAATGCCATTCTCGTCAATCCATTACCGATTGCTTCAGAGCTGCTTAACCACTGCAGTGGCAAATTGACCCCTTTCACATCAGTCGGAATCATCGTAGTAACTAGACTCACAGCCAATAATGACTGTAAAATAGCAGCATCTCTCTCCTGGAGCAGTTGGTGTAGAGCCAGATTGTTCAAAGGAACAATAGACATCAAAAACTTGAACACGTTCGTGAGTAACTTCATATGAGCCCCCTCCTTCAGCCCCACGTACATCTCAACCAATCTTCTATTCTTCTCAATGACATCACAACCGTATCCAACATCGTAGGCACCAGTTAGTACGCCTTGGAAAAACCCTTTGTTAGGCGGATCTCTGGAGATGAGCTTGGCGATAACGTCAATGCCATGTGATTGGTACTTATGTGCCCCTGCAATGTACTCTGGAATCAAAAGGCCCGCATGTTCAGGCTCATCAGCACCAAACGATAGAGCCAAAACCAAAATGATCAATGCTTCATCATAGGATCTGAGTTCCAACAAGTGTGAGATATTCGTAAGAATGATGAGTGAGTCCTTCAAGAATCCTAACCTTCTTCTCGTAAAAAGGAATTTCTCACCAACAGATGCAACAGAATACACCAACTTGAACAAAAAGTCCTTAAACGATTCATTCATCGCCAACGCACTAGGATTGTGCTCCACAAACGAAATGTTCCTCAAAATCATAGAGATAGTGGTCAACTGGTCAATCAGCAACACTTGTTCATCTTCAGCACTTCTCTTGTGGATGCTACTGAATGGATGCTCAGTCTCACACCGAACTGCTGTCAACATGTCAAAGTATGTAGGAACCTCAAATTTCTCCGGAGTTGTCAACTCCACTGGTGTGTGAGACCCCCTGGAATTGGCCGTACCATTCGACTCTTCACCTTCATTCAGAGAGGCATCATCATCATCCATCATCATTGGTTCACCAAATTCAGAGAACTCTTCGTCTTCTTCATCCTCCTCCTCATCAAGAGGCTTTCCAGTCAGAGAGTCAATCTTGATCTCAATGTCATCAAAATCATAATCTTCATCATGGACATACTTCTCAAAGATATTATCAACACGGTTTGTTCCAACAGATTCCAATTTCTCAAGATCAACGTCCTCAACGCCAACCTCTTTACGTGGGTTCGAACCATCCAGCAACTGACTCAACACCCTATGACCCAAACTAGACAAGGCATCCAAGAACTCAGGACACTCATTCAAAGGAATTACTAAGTTGTTATCAGCAGACGCAACGAGAATTGTGTTCAAAGCAGTGTTAATCTCTGAGGTGATTCCGGACTCCAAACTCATAGTCAATGCATGGATGTTCAAAGTCCCTAACTCAGGAGCGAACAGGAATATCGGCTTGGCTGTATCAATCTGTTCACCAACATGCGACAACGCCTTAACATCATATCCATTGGTAAGGTCGACTAGTCTCTGTTCAGGGATGTAATTTTTCACAATGCTGGGCGCAATTGGTGTAGGCGGGGCCTGTGGCTGCGCTTGTGGTGGTACCTGTGGCACGTGTGGAGTCGGTGGAACCTGTTGAGCTGGACTCTGAACATTCTCTGGTATAACCAATGGCGAGCCCTGCGTAGAACTTTTGGAAATACTTGTATGCCTTGGAAGAGTCTGTGACTGATTGCGAAGATGTGGGGAGGAAAGGCTTCCCTGGCTTCTTCTGCTTGAAGTCTGGTACTGTGGCTGAGCAGGCGTTGGTGCCTGACTTGGTTGTTGAGGTGGTTGTACAGTAGATTGCTGTTGTTGAGGTGGTTGTACAATAGATTGCTGTTGTTGAATCTGTTGAATGTAGGAAGCCTGTGACGTGCCAGGAGTGGGCAGTTGTGACTGTGACTGAGGTTCGGCTTGAGATGGGATTGATGGACTCTGCTTAGCTTGTGGTGGTGCACCACTTCCTTGTTGTCTGTTCAACTCAGCTTGCTGTTTCTGCAGCGCCTGCCTTCTCATTTGCAAATCTCTTTGACCCTCTGATGTATTAGCATACTGCTCAAATGGGAGCAACAACTCAACATACGCCTTCGTCAACTCTCTGATAATCAAGGGGTTATCAGCATTCAAGCCAAGCTTCTGAGCGATGGTGCCCCAATGATTCTGTCTAGCAACATTAGAAGATCCACCTAGTCTGGCCACCAGGGCATACAAGAAGAATGGATGTACCTTCTTGTCACCAACAACAGGGATGCTTCTTATTGGAGTACCTCTTTTGTTCATAAAATCAGCTAAAGTCTTCATAAAAAGCTCAACCTGAACTGCGCTTGCCTGCTGCTGAAGCCTTCTTTGTTGTAACTGTTCAGCGGTCAAGTTGTTGTTGGTGTTACTGTTGTTATTATTGCTAGTATTATTTTTATTGTTGTTGCTGTTGCTACCGTTATTCGTTGGGTTAGTCTGTGGTATGGCAGTAGAAGGGTCCTGGGATTGTGAATTGTTTCTCGGAGTACCACTGTTTCTCTGACCACTGCTAAATGGTAGTGTGTAGTTCTGGATCATTGGAGAATTGGATTCAGGTACGGGCCTTGGTGACTGTTGGGACTGTTGCTGTTGTTGTCTTTCTTGCTGTAGGCGTTGTTGTTGTTGTTGTTGTTGTTGTTGTTGTTGTTGTTGTTGTTGTTGTTGTTGTCTTTGCCTCTGTTGTTGCTGGAGTTGATGCAGTCTCATCATCTGCTGTTGTTGTAGCTGATGGAACACCTGTTGTTGTTGTTGGTTGGTCATTGTCTGTCCTCCCATGCTTGGAGACTGATTATGTGACGGGGTTTGACTTGGCTGATTCTGATTCTGATTCTGATTCTGATTCTGATTCTGATTCTGATTCTGATTCTGATTCTGATTCTGATTCTGATTTTGATTCTGATTTTGATTCTGATTCTGATTCTGTTGCTGCTGCAAAAACTGTTGTTGTAGAATCTGTTGTTGTTGTTGGAGTCTGTTCTGGTTAGATGTGCGTTGTTGGAGAGCAGCAATCATAGCCGCCTTGTCCATAGGTATCCCTGAGTTCATCAATGAGATTGACTGTGTAGACGGTTGGCCCGATGATACTTGATTAGGCCGTTGTTGTTGTTGTTGCTGCTGCTGGGCGATTTGCGGCGGTATTGTTGGGTTCTGAGTACTAGGAGAGAATACTGTTGGTGGATATCCCTGGTTTTGTTGAGATTTTTGCTGTGGTTGGTTGAACATTTGACTTTGACCTTGTCCATTATTGTCTGAATTAGCGTTGTTACGATCACTCAACAAGCTTTGTATCAGGTCGTTGGTGTCGCTGGCTTTTTGTAAGGTCTGAGTGTTTGGAGCAGGAGAGTTGAGCTGTTGATTACTGACCACTTGGTGCTGTGTAAACGGGTTATGATGTTGCTGTTGCTGATGCTGTTGTTGTTGTTGTGGCTGCTGCTGTTGCTGCTGTTGTTGTCCCAGAATTGCAGCCGGGCTAATTCCCATATCAAACGAAACGCCATTGGAGTTCTGAGAATTGGACACCACGTTACTTGGATTCATACTCATACCGCTAGCCATTGAGAGAGTATCACCATTGCCACCCATGGAGTTGTTATTGTTGTTATTGTTATTGCTGTTTTCATTGGCGTTGTCATTACCATTATCCATGTAGTTCAAGAAAGAGGACAACAACTGGTCATCATTGTTGCGGTTGTTGAGCCCATCATCGTTCCTGAGCTGGTCGCTCATCCAGTAGTTATCACCCATCGAGTAATTCAATGATAGCCGCTCGTTGATTGGAGAGGTGCGTTGATGTTTACCTTGTGCCCGCTGTTTCGTTTTCTCTGTGTGTGTGTTTTGTATGTGGAGAGAGAGAGGCACCAACTTTTTCTTTCCGCGGGTTTTTACCCATTGCCATAATTTCTACACCCAACGAAGGGGTTTCTGTTCTGATATTTACGCGTGGGATCAACAACGATTCGTTAGCACGTACTATGTTGACGCGTCGGATCATCAGCACTAACAAAGTCTTGCACACACTCAAGGTTTGACAACAACTAGCCATAAATATATAGAGAAGCGTGTTGTTTCCATGAATTTACAGTGGTGTCGATATAAGGTATTATGTAATTCTCCTGAAAACAAACTGAACTAAATTTAAAAGCAATCTCCAAGTCAGCGCCAGTGTGCGTTGGTTAGGTGCCAAAAACAATCTTAATGATAGTGCAACCAGAACCACGGGAATGCACACCTTTTTCCAATTGGAGGCACGACGTTCATCATTCGATTCCGGTAGTTAGATAGCCTCCAACTGAGCAGAGATCTCGTCCAACTCGGCCTTAGCAGCAAGGTACTTCTCGTTCAACTCCTCGTACTTCTTCTCCCAGTCGTCACGTTCAGACTCCAAGGAGGCAACCTTACGCTCCAGCTGTTCGACCTTCAAGTCTGTCTCACGCAACTTCTCGGTGGTCTCCTTCAAGTTCTTGTCAGAAGCCTCCAACTCCTCCTCCAACTGCTGGTTTTTCTTCGTGAAGTTCTCGTTGTGAGATTTCAAGGAAGAGGACTCTTCAGCGGCAGACTTGTGTTCAGTGACCTGACCTTCCAACTTCTCAACAGTTTCCTCCAAGGTATCATTCTTTCTTGTTAAGGCCTGGATCTGGTTGTCCTTCTCCAAGTTCTCCTGCTCCAACTCCTTGATCTTTAGAGCCAATTCGTCAGACTTCTCCTGCCACTTCTCGGCATCCAACTTCAAGTTGTTCAATTTCTGTAGAGTGTTAGTATAATGGTCAATTAGTGAATATATAAATATCCCTGAGATGGAATTCAATGTTTAGCCGCCGTGTTGTAAACCTCTCTCTTTTTTTCCCTTTTGAATGTATCAGGATCACAACTATATCGAACAGTATATGAACCCAACACGCAACACAAAAACGTGGCGGTAACACTCGAAATGTCACACTTCTCCATTTATGTACCTGAAATGGGGGACATGATATTACTTTTTTAGAAACTCACCTCTTTCAATTTGTCCATTTTCGTGTGTTATTGTTTGGTTTTTGGTTAAAACTCTTGGGGAAGAAGTAGTGGGGGAGTTGAGAGAAGGGGGGAAATTTGGCGTTTGTCTCATTTTCGCTGAGCTGGCCCTCCTTCCTCTCCTGCATTTTAAACCCTGGGCCCACACACAGCCTAAAGAGAATTCGCGAGAATGCTTTTTTGTTTACATTTTTGGAGGAGAGACAAAGAAAAGAGGTGTCCGGGTGTTCAATATTGTATGAGGTTATACTACGTAGAGTATTATTATTTAGCTTTCATACATTATATTATGTAGTTCCTTTTAGAGATTAGTCTCACAACATTCAAATTAGAAAAAGGACTCATTGCTATTATTAAATTAGTTCATCAGTTCATTTGAGTATTCAAGTTTATGGTCATATTTTCAAGCCACATTCATGTTAAAGCTGGCATTGGCCATCATGCTAATAGTTGGCTCGTATATCTTGAAATCGTCCCACTCGTTGAGCAACTGCAGCGAAGGTAAGTTCTGTGCATCATCGTCAGAGTCCAAGGAGATTGGTGGAGAGTCTGGGATATCACACTCAAGCATCAAATTTGAAGTAAGCTCATCATCCATATCCTCACAGCGTGATAATGGACCGTCTTTTGTGAAAGATTTGCACTTCAACACACGTTCACGAAGCTCAAACAGTGAGATACGGTTAGTTGGTTCTTCGACTAAGCAATCATGCAGAATGCTGAAAAGCTCATCGCTGATGTTCAGTATTCTTGTCAGGACATATGGGTCTTTCTTGTATGCTCTGTATGTTGCGTCCTGCTCACAGGCTTTTGTCCATGGGTTTCTTGTGCAGCAGAGGTTAATCAAGATGACAGCCAAGGACCAGATGTCCCCTTTAGCAGCTGGGTACTGCGAGCTATGCAAGTCGTGGTTGAGAGTCGATAGTCTCTCTGGTGGCATGTAGTATGAGGAGCCGATGCAAGTCTTTGCGTGGATGAAGCGAGACTGGACAGCTAGGCCAAAGTCACCAAGGACAACACGAGACCCGGAATCAGCACACATAATGTTTTCAGGTTTAATATCGCAGTGTGCGATCCCTTTAGCGTGACAGTATGCGACTGCGTCAATAAGCTGTGTGAAGACGGACTTGATTAGCGTTGAGGACTCTGTGTAAATCTGGCGGTCGACGATGTTTGTAAAGAGATCACCTTCCGAGTAGAAGTCCATGACGATGAGTAAGGCAACTGGTGAGTCCAATATTGCTTTTATATTGAGGATGCCTGGGTGTTGTTGCACCTGAAGCTGGAGGGAAACTTCTCTGAGAAAGGGACATTGGACTTGGTGAAGGTCAAGATCTCTAAGTCTCAGCAAGTCGAGTGGGCGTAGTGTTATAGATCTGTCGCACTGTTCAAGGTATTTCTCGAGATCTTTTGTGAGTTGTTCTGAATGCTTGTAGTTACCGGTGTTCTTCTGATTACAGCGTTTCCCCACGCATTTGATGGCAACACGTTTGTTTGTCAGGGTGTTGTGAGCCAGGTACACAATACCATATGCACCCACACCAATCCGCTCTAGAAGACGGTATTCATTGATGGTGGCACCCAGTGTAGAATCTATCGTCATGGTGATGTAGATAAATGTGTAATTGTTCAAAGAAAGTTATGTGATAAGGTATATACACAAACTATTAAAACAGCGAGATATGTAAAAAAAAGGTGGATGTATCAGGGGTTTTAAATGTATCTCCGGGGACGGGGTGTGTATCACTCAACACCCTTCGAAAAAAACTCATGCAGAGAAACACCTGTCAAAGTGGTACCATTATAGTAAGTAAATCAGCAGTTGGTCATTAAACCCGGGAAAAAAAACATCTCATAGCTAATATACGACACTATGTTACTACAACTATCGTCGTATCAATCGATAATTTAATGATATCATTATTTCCCCCTTTTGTTGGGTTCCCATATTAGCAGAAAAAACTGCTCGTTTAGAAAGTCCGAGACACAATCAGGTGTCATAAGAAGAAGAGGGGGGTGTAAATGGAGTGATCCATGCGCCAGAGCCCGCGATATTTCCAACCCACACACCGCCTTTTTTGTAAATTTGGAGCGATGCTTTGACTTTCCCAAAAGAGAGCGAAGAAGGGGTTTGAAAAGTATATCATAAAACAGCACTATCTAATTCATATCTATAATATATATACAGACTTAATCCATTCTTCTATTTTTCTTCTACTTCCTTAAATATATATACGTAATATCTCTTTTCTCTCCCCCTTTTCTTTCTATCGTAAAACATAAACCACCTTCCTTTTGTCGTCACCTCATCTCAGCTCAGTTGTGGTTCGATTCTCACCTCGCGGCCAAAAGCGAAAATTTTCATTTCATCTAAAAGAAAAATGGCGCTTTTTACGTTTTTGGTTATTTCGCGCATGAAACAAATACGGTAAAGGACACACAAACACACCAAAATATGAAAATGGCGCTCAAGCAGTCCCATATAAGGTAATTACCAAATATGGATATTTATTCTAAAATAATATTAAGATCATAAGATTCTCTTCTTCTCCCCACACTTTAGATTTATTATTCAAAAGGAAGTTGGGTACTCGGTTAAAAAATTGTGTTGGGTTTAACAGGGGATCCCCTTTTTCATTTTCTTTTTTTTTAATACAGTGAAAGATTTGTTGTAATTACTTATCATAGTACGTTGGTTTACAAAACACATAGGGGCCCATATTTGTTTTTAGTAACAATCGGTAGAGATCATAAAGGGGTAAAAGTTGGTGTCATAACTCACACACATACACACCTTCCAGCGGGTTAACAAATCTCTAACCATTCTCTCTCTTTCTTACTCCTTCCCCCTTCTCCTTTTCCCATACAAATTATTTCTAGAGCTTTCTTCCATCGAGATTTGTCAGAATTCGGTATTCGGGGCGGGTTTAACGGGGACTCCTTCAACTCTTCCACTATGAAAGAGCACAAAAAATTTACCGAGTGTTGCCGAGCTGTGGAGACGGTTAGGGCAACTCTTTTGAATATACCCCCTTAAGTATATCCCAAACTATATAAACTTCACAATGTCTTGAATACTTTCCATCCAGAATTGCACTTTAAAAGACACCCAGGAAACACAATTACGCAAAAAATAAGAACAATGGTTAAGATCGAAGCTCAGCAGATTTTGCTCACCAAGTATGGCAACTTTGAGGAGGACCTCAACATTGACTTCTCCTCCCCAGACTGTAACTTCACACTTGTCAAGAAGACTTATGACACTGAGGATGCCAACCTTTTGAAGGACAATGAACTTCTTGTCGAGAATGTCTACCTCTCCAATGACCCTGCTCAGAAGGGTTGGTTCACCCCTTACAAATCCTACGTTGACCCAGTCGAGCTTAATACCGTTGCTCCTGCCCAGAGTCTCAGTCGTGTTATCAAGTCCAATTGCGATGGCTTTGCTGAAGGAGATTACCTCAGCTCGAGATCAGTGGGCTGGGCAACTCACAACATCATTAATGGCAAGGCTCCAATGTTGGCCAAGCTTGATCTCACAAAGGTCCCACACATTGTCAAATACCTCTCCGCTTTTGGTGCCACAACCTTGACCTCTTACTTTGTTGCTCTCAAGTACTCCGGTGTCAAACCAACAGATGAGGGCAAGGTCTGGCTCATCACCGGTGCTGCCGGTGCTGCTGGCTCAGCACTCGTACAGATTGTCTCTCACATCTTCAAGCCTAAGCTCATCGTCGCCGTCGCTGGTGGTGAGGAGAAGTGTAAGTGGGTCGAGTCCCTCGGCGACAAGATTGTTGCTCTCGACTACAAGTCCAAAACCTACAAAAAGGACTTTGCCAAGGCCCTTGGTGACGAGAACATTGACATCTTTGCTGACCAAGTTGGTGGATGGATCTTGGAGCACGCTTTGCCATACATGAGAACTTTTGGTAAGGTTGTCCAGGTTGGTGCTATTGCCACCTACAACGGTAACAAGGGCTTCAACTTCTCCACATACGGTACTGTCATCACCCAGAGATTGACTATCCAGGGTATGGTTGTCGTTGATGATCTTCCACAGATGGCTAAGGCCTACGCTGACTTGGCTGAGTGGTTCTCCACCGGTAAACTCGACATCAACAAGTTTGAAGAGACGATTGTCCAGGCTAAAGGTGAGAACTTTAAGAATGTTCCAGAGCTCTGGACTGGCTTGTTCTCGGGTAAGAACAAGGGTAAGTACATCACCCAGGTCGCTGAGTACCCTGCTCCGAAGTTGTAAGAACTGCTGAAGAAATGTGACCCAGTTTTTCTATTATATCGTTGTGTTTTTGCCTTATATATATATATGATGTGATGAATTGTTTTTTTTTTCAAGATCTAGAACTGTTTCTTTGAAATAGTGATACTTAACTTCTACTGCTGAAGAAAATTAGTCTCCTTCCATCGTTATATATTTGAATGGGTTTATAAACTTCAGTTCAAGAGTAAATCCCACAAGCCGGCCTCATTTTTATAATCATGACACACAATGGAGACCAAGTAATAAGTGTCATGGACGTGTTGGATGAGCTTGTTGGTTGGTGTGTTCTTCTTATAAAGCTTACCCCATTCAAGCCAGATGGCGAAGGCTTCATCTCTCCATGCTTTGAAGGACTCTTCTTCAATGATTGTTGTCTGCAAGATCTCACGATCTGGGAAAGCACCCCACGTCACAGCATTGGAGGACTGGGCACCCATTGAGGTGAAAAACTGACCTTTGGAATCACCAAGGTAGTAACTGACGATATTAACATTGGCATCAAGCTTTGGCTTCAGCTTCTCCTCCCAGTCTTTCTGTGGAACGAACAACTCCACAAATGCCTTTTGATACACATAACCACCTTTTGGACCCCATCCAAAGATCTTATCGTCACTTTTTGCACCATCACAAGCCGGTTGTGAGGCAAGAGAGAAGTATCCTTTCTTGTTCAATGCAATCAGTTCTTCCTGGATGATGGCAGTCTCAGGGGAAAGACCCAACTCGGACCATGGGAGAGCATCAATGGTACCAGACAAGTAGTTAATAAACACATTGGAGACATCGGTCACATCTACAGGGAAACCCCACAACTCGTACGCTTTCTTTGTCGAGATCTTCAAGGAAGGCCCATAGCCATCAATCTCACCATAAGCTGGAGATCTCGAGTCACCGAAACGACCGTTAGGGAACTCATCCCATGTGGCACCACGCCCCAGAGTTCCTTCACCAGAGGAAATAGCGACAATCTCCTTCTTTGAAGGGACGGAGAGCTTGAATGATGATGCATCTTCAAACAATGCCTCGTTACGAACATGGTCCACCAACACTTTGTTGGACATGTTGTTTGAGGAAGAGCGTCTGGACTTCTTCTTTTGTTCTGCTATTTGGGCATCACCATCCATTACAACGTCTCCATCATCATCATCATCAATGACTCTGCTCAGCAATGTCGAAGTTTCGACAATTTGGGCAATGGCCTTTTCCAAATTTAAAGTGTAAAAGTGGAAACCTCTGAGTCTTCCATTTGTACGAGAGTAGAGCTGGTGAATGATGTCCTTCATCACCTCAACTCCGACAGACTTGACCTTGTCATCATCGTGTTGGATTGAGTCTGGGAACTTGGCCAAGATCGCATCAGGAATCGAAGCATGGGACAGCTTAGCAGCACGGTGAAAAAGCTGGTATGTGTTGATAGGCATCAGACCTGGCAAGATTGGGATATCGCTAGAGACTTGGTCACGCACTTTCTGTTCAAACTGGAGGAACTTCTCCACGTCGTAGAACAGCTGGGTGATGATGAAGTCGGCACCGGCATCAACCTTCTCCTTCAAAAATGGCAGGTCTTTGTCGACTGACTGTTCTGAGGTGTCGGCGCCCTCACAGTGACCTTCAGGATAGGCAGCAACACCAACGGAGAACCAGTCACCGTGCTGCTTCTTGATGTATCTGACAAGGTCGACTGCATAGTTGAAGTCGCTCGAGTTTGGTACAAAGTACTCGTCGCCTCGAGGAGGATCACCTCTCAATGCCAGAATGTTTCTTATTCCAGCCTGTTTAGCCTTATTCAGTGCATCATCGATAATGGATTTGTCAATGTTGGTACAAGTCAAATGCATGCAAGTGGTCAAATCCATCTCCTTTGATGCTGTCTGGATGAGCGACAACGTTTTCTCAGCAGTGGATCCGCCAGCACCCCATGTGATGGTGACAAAGAGTGGGTTCAAGGCCGACATTCTGGCCATACGGTCGAGTAAGTTTCTGATACCCTTTTTTGGAGAATTGTGGTTAGTATGGTTATTAGAGGTGAGAGAGATGTTAGAGATGAGTCACGTACTGGCTCTGTCTTTGGAGGGAAAAACTCCAAGGAGATGAACACCTCGTCGCTCTTCAATGAGGCAATCTTCTCTTTGATTGTGGACATTGTTACTTGTTTGTTTTTATGGGGATATCAAACTCCTCAATTCGAATAAAGAACATTCAATTTTATTTGGTGGAGAAGTCAGAGTCATAAATTATAGGAGGCTTCCATTTCGCGAATTCGACCTTTTTACTAATAAACACATCCGGACACCTTCGTTAGATTCTCTAAAGTCTTTGTGTTCACCAACACAAAAATACAAGCACAGGTCTTCTACAAACAGCATAATAACCCCTATTTGGACTTAGTAATTAGTCAATGACCATTTATTCACTCTACATCATCAACAAGAGCGGTGGTCTTATATACCAGCACGATCTGACACCCGGACTCGCCAAGATCACTGCTAACGATGCATTGATCTTAGCAGGAACACTCCATGGAGTCTTTGCCATAGCCTCTCAGATTACGCCAACGGCGTTGAAAGTGACACAACCACAGAGTGGAGCAAACAGTTTTGGTCGATCTGGAACAACTGGAACAGGAACAGGAACAGTACCTGGAACTGGTCAAGCGAATACGGGTTTGAAGAGCATCGAGACAGAGAAGTTCAGTGTATATTTGTTCCAAACACTTACGGGGTTGAAGTTCTTGCTGTTCACGTCTCCTGGTGGACCATTGGGAAATGCTGATTTGAACAAGAGCATTGATGTTGCTGACAGCGTGCTGAGACGAGTTTACTCCTTGTACTCGGACTATGTGATGAAGAATCCATTTTATGAGCTTGATATGCCGATAAGAGTCGATCTGTTCGATAAGAAAGTAATGGAGCTCGTAAAGACGTTGGCGTGAATTGATTTATGAAAATAGAGGATGAGAGATAGTTTTATGAAAGTTTGATGACCTTGAATTATATACCACCATTGTAAGACATGGTAATAATGGCCTTGAGTTATTTTTTTTTTCACTGAAGTGGCTCTTCCATCTTCTGCTTTAGATAATCCATGTGTTTTCTTTGTAGATCCTGGTTCCACTCGGGTACAATTCCACCCAGATACTCCACATTTTCTGGCTTCAGCATTACGACTCCCTTGAACATCGGCGTGCCTCTCTTTACTATCAGTTTTGTGCCCAAGCTGATTGGGAATCCCGTTTTCAGATTCTTCCCTTGAAGAAACGACAGCTTCCCCAATTCGATAGCATAACAGCTGTTACCAAAACAGTCCTGTAATGTAAGCTTAAAAGTGGAAGAGCCGTTGTTGATAGCGTTCTGTGGCGGCTCATGCTTAGCTGGTGCATTGTTGTCCTCATCATCAACGTTAACCTGTCTAACAATCCTCTGTCGTCCATATCTCATACGGTCAGCACCTACGCCCTCGATATCTGTCATGGCCATCAGCTCGTCATACTGCTCGTTGAGACTGTGTGATGTGTTCTCTAAGAAACAGATTTGGAATAGTGTATCCTGCTCTAATTGGTCAGACTCGCCATTGAAAGCCACTTGCGAGGCCTGTTTGGCACGTTGTGATTTGGGGTCAGCACCGAATATTAGCTGGTTTCTATCCGTAATTGCGAGGTTTGCGGTTGTGTAAGTGGACATAGAGACACTTATTACCTTCTTTATTACCTTCTTCAAGTGAAGGTTATGATGGTAAATCTCTTTTTTAACTCCTTCTCTGTTAAAGGGGCTCTTAATATAGTACGCGTTAAATCACTTCGCGCATATATATCATCACCAAACACAACTGGTACTACTCATTCCTTCTATACGTACTCTTTTTTTCTTTTTTACCACTTTTATTCCTTCATAAATCATATAAAACCATTAAATACATCATATTAAATCCACCAGAGTTATCTTAGTTATAACTTCTTTCTTTTTTTCTGTTTCCTCCAAAATAATAAACATAATAAAGTGTTCACTGTTGATTACATTGTCTGTCAGATCCTTTATCTTCATCCGATCTTCTCTTTCGTTTCTTCTTAAACTTGTCACCATGGACGTACGGATCAAACTCAGATAGCACTTTCTCTTGTGGTTCAGCATCCACTGGGAACACAGGCTCGTCAACTGGAGGAAGTGCTTCCTTAAGCTTGTCAAACATCCCTGGGGTCATATCACGTGGGTTTGGGAACTCAACGTCAAACTGGATGATCAAATCACCAAAGCTTTCGCCACTCTTCTTGGGCATGCCGTACCCGGTCAAAACCTTCATTCCATTAGGTCTTATGATCTCACCACGGATGATTTCCACCTTGAGCCACTCGCCATTCAAGTGGTGGAGCGAAAAGCATCCACCAGCTAAGGCAGTCAGCAAGTCGAGCTTCACCTTGGTGAACAAATGTGGACCCCGTCTCTCATACACTTCGTGTTTACGCTGTTCAATTGTCACAACAACGTCTCCCGGAATGATGCCAACTCCTTGGTCCCCTTCGCCTTTGAACACAATCGTTTCACCGTCTTTTGAGCCAGGAGGGACGGTCAGATGGAGAATCTTGCGCTCATCCACAGTCCTTCCACCATGACATCTCGGACACAGGTCCCGTGGCTGGATGTATTCACCGGAGCCTTCACACGTTGCACACGTTGTCTCGAACCTCTGGATGATTGGGCCCGTGGTCCTTTGCATTGTGACTCGTCCACGACCGTTGCAATACGAGCAGCGGTGGATCTTCTTGCCACCTGTGCCATCACAGTCTGGACACATCACCGTCTTGGAGAGGCCAAGCTTCGTGGACTTTCCTTTGTAGAGATCCTCCAATGAACACGAGAGCTTGTGCCTAATTGTAGGTCCGACTCTTTCTCTTGTGTGTGACGCGTCTGATGTTGAGGCGAAGAAGGAATCGCCAAAGAACTGTGAGAAGAGATCATCAGCCTTCATCGAGAAGGGTGAGGCGGCAAATGGGTTTGTTGGTGTTGGTGTAGGGTCCACTGTCTGGGTGCTATTGTTAAGACCCTCCTCACCATACCGGTCATAGATGGATCGTTTGTCATCGTCATAGAGGATCTCATAAGCCTTTGTGATTTCCTGGAACTTTGTTGTGGACTCTTCAGAATGGCCATTCTTGTCTGGGTGCCATTTCAACGCCATTAGTCTATAAGCCTTCTTGATCTCTGACTGTGTAGCCGTGTGTGGCACCCCTAAGAGGTCGTAGAGATGTGTTTCTGCTGGCATTGATGTGAAGCGGATGCAGGAGAATCAGTTGATGTTGTTAATTCTTGCGTGTTTCTGTCTGTCTTTCTGCGTGTACTTGGCTTATTTGCTCTTTTCACAGTGTTGATTTTTAAGAAAACCCTTCCCCTTGCTTGTATGTTTATGTGTCTTCTTTTTTGTTTCCACTTTCGGCGCTAGCCCAATAAAGAATTAAAACATCACAGAGCTTACACCCTTATAAGCTTATATTTATATAAATCAAGGCAAAAAGTGTATGGGAAGGAATGAAAGGAAAGGGGGCAACTGAGAATGACAAGACAAAAACTCCAAAAAAACTCCAGTACAGAGAGAGAGAGAAAAACGAGAGAAAGAACATCATAGAACAACAAAAATACACTAAATGCGTGCGCCTAACGATCTTATTTCGCGAAATTCTACGGTTTTTTTCCACGCGTTTCCATGCGCATATCATCCCTCTTTTTATATCTTTTATTTCCTTCTCTTTGTTGTCTTTGCTCTATTGATTGGAGAAAATTTGAATAGAAAACAGTCTGCGTTGAAAATATAGAAGGCTCTAATTATATAGTGGTTAATTATATAGAAATATACCCACACCCTCTCCGATTATTCCTTCTTCAAGGTTCTAATTTTATTTACCCCTCTCTTTTCTATCTCATCTTTCTTTAATCTGTGTAAAATGCACTTTCCGAAAACCTTAAATTAACTTTTATTTTAAAAGCACCCTGTCCTATTTCATATGGTTACGAGCCCTGGAAAGTTTTTTTGATTATCTAATCAACAACCGGACATCACAACTATATTTACCAGATAAAGCCCTTGTCCATCATCATCTCTGTTAATGAGTTGTCTTCTTTCAACAAACCCCACACAACACAACAAAGTATGACTGAACTCGGAATAAGAATCAGTCAGTATTTGACTAATGTCGGAGTTGACGACTCAAAAGCTGAGAATGTGGCACAGTTGTTAGCGAATGGTGGGTAAAATCTCCAAATCTTTGTGTGACAATCAAATCGATAAATTATTAACCTTTTTAAAATATCAGACATCGAGACAAAGAAGCTAAACTTTTTGGACATTGTCAAGGCTCTTGGTGACTACTTAACTGCGTCTGATGATCTGCTGCGACCAAAAGCTCTCAACTGTCTGAGTACAACCCTTGACAAGCTTAGCAAGGACGCCTTGACCACCAACGGTCTCTCAGTGCTGAATGGGTTCTACATATCGAAGCTTCAGGATCTCATCTCAATGAAGGAGACTCTCTACGGCATAAATGCCCTTGTCCAGATGGATTCTTATGCACCACAAAACCTCAAGCCTTTACTCGAATCACTCGAGTCATATGAGTCAACAAAGTTCCTCGCCTCCACTCGTTATCATGGACTTACACTTATGCAATCCATCTTCAACAAGCACCAGACATACATCCTTAAACGGATCTCTACGTTGTATATCAAGACATTTGTCCACATTGCCACTGGTGAGAAAGACCCACGTAACCTACTCATCTCCTTCTCATTGAATCAAAGCATTACACAATCATTGGACATCGCAGGCTTTGAAGATGACATGTTTGATATCCTCTTCTGTTACTTCCCAATCTCATTCAGACCACCAAAGGATGATCCATACAAAATCACTTCCGATATGTTGAAAAGTGCACTGAGACGTGCCATTGCAGGATCAAGCCTTTTCGCCAAGGACGCTTATCCTAACTTAGTGGAGAAGCTTACATCCACGAGTCCAAGTGTCAAGAAGGATACTGTTGAGACTATCACTGCTTGTATCAATAACTATGGCATTGACTCATTAAAGGAGAACTGGGTAGAAATATGGGATGCATTCAAGTTTGAGATTTTGCATGGTGAGGATGATGAGATTATAAGCTTAGTCTTACAAGTGTTCAAGGCCATCTCATCCGTCTTGAGTCAGGATGAACATTTTTTTGCAACATTCTTCAAAACACTGTTTGATGAATTGAAACCAATGCTGCTGTCTAAGCAAGTGAAACAAGCGTGCTTGATCCTTGGTGCGGTTTCTGCTGGTTCATCACTGTCGTTCAATGCTGTGGTTTCACCAGTTCTATCTGAGCTGTTGAGAGAGAAACAACTAAGTGTGGCTAAGGAGCGTCAGCTCATCACCAATATTGGAATGTTCACAAGTGCTTACTCCGAAGTGTTTGGTACCTATGACAAACCAACAGGCGTACTAGTCACCGATGAGAACCCTTTGAAGGCTTATAAAGACGAGATCCTGATTGTGTTGGGTAAGGCATTGATGGGATCCTCGAAAGTTGAAGTTTCACTTCGTACTTTGGCCATTGCAGAGCTTACCAAGATTACCACATTAACCAATTTTTTAGAGAACTCGGAGCTTTCGTTGATTGTTCAGTATTTGACAGAAACAGTGCTGTTTGACGACACAGAATACGTCTATGAAGCATGTGTCGGTGGTTTGATCCAGGTTTCTAAGATCGACACTGGGATCTTGCTCGAAGTGACCTTCCCAACCCTTTTGTCTTTACTTCCAGACACTGATGAAGAAGATATCTCTGTCAATGGAGAACAAAAGAGTAAACAGAAAGTCTTTGATATCATAACTGCCACAACTACCAACGCTAGCATTGTCAACTTTATGTTCATCAGACTTATCAACAAACTTGAACAGGTCTCGACCACATCTACAGAGTACTCGTACCTCATTGTGTCTACACTCCAGCAGATTTTGGGACAAACCTCTTCCACGGACTCTCTGATGAAGTCATTCACCACACTTATTGGCATGATGGACAGATTTGATGATAATGTCATGGAGTGTGCTTCAGAGATTGTCAAGTTGATTGTCGTGTACTCTGACAAGTTGACACACCAGAAACTGCTGGATGAGACGCTCGCTGTGTTTAGTGGCAAACCTGGTGAAGCTTTCCTAAAGGGCATTGAACCAGTCAATGTCATTGAAAACCCAGGAAGAAGTGTCAACGTCCTCTTGAAGATACTTGCTGGTGTTAACAAGTCCACTGCATTCTCAGAAGTGGATACTTTCATCGATTCACTGATAACAGTTGTCGAAGGCACAGAGATGGATACATACTCCAAGATTGGATACCTTAGACTTATTTCATTACTTGTGAACAAGTGGTCTTCGAAGAATTACGAGCTACCACTTTCCACTCCAGCACAGATTGAGGTGTTCACATGGGTTGCCAAGGGTGTTATTCTAAAGATTGACCCTTCCCAGACATATTATATCAATACATTGGTGGACTTGCTCTCAACTGACTTTGGCGTGATTGCCACCAAGTCGTTTGAAATCATCATGACTGATATGAACGTGTTTGACAAGTACAAGAAGATTCTCAACAATAATGTCAGGCTGTTGTATAAGCAAAAGTTTTTTGAGATTGTCACACCGTTGATTGTGCAAAAGTTTACAGATGCTACAGATTTGGGTATCAAATCCAACTATTTAACAGCACTGTCACTGATATTGAAACACACAAAGAAGGAGATCATCACTCCTCATTTGTCCTCTTTCTTTCCCCTCTTACTGCAGTCGCTGGAGCTCCCAAACTCTGATGTTAGACTCGCATCTCTTCGTACTATGCTCTCGTCGATGGATGACATCTCAGACTTGTTAGCTAAGCACCTGAGCACAGTTATCCCTCTTTTGTTGGAGTTGTCCAAGGTTGACGAGCACAGATTCAACACTGAGGATGTGAGATTGACAAGTGTCAACTGCTTGCACGGTCTGACGATGGTCCTGCCTATAGAGAAGCTCATTGGATACCAAAAGAACATCATCAAGGTGTTGACTGAGGTGCTTGACGATAAGAAGAGAAAAGTGAGAAAAGGTGCTGTTGATGCAAGACAGGCATGGTTTGAGCTCGGCATCAGTCCAGCTGAATAAAATTAACTACATGAACGTTAAACTAACCCTTATATTATCAAAGTTTGTAGAAGTCAATCAGATTCGGAATCAGAGTCTTCCATGTCCACTGGAGCCAGACCGGGTGTGAGACCAGGATATCTCTTTTCTTGCTTCTTCTTGTATAACTCCTGGGCACTGACCTTCTTCATCACTCTCCGCTTCTGTCTCTTATACTCATCTTTCTTTAATGCAAAAATCTCATCCTGAACTTCTTTGACATCTTCAGCCTCGGTTCTCCAGCTCTCCACATTAACCAGGTTTTTTTTTCTCATGATCTTAAGCTCCTTCTTTTCTTCAGGAGTAAGTGTTCCTTCCTTGGAGTGCTGTTGTAAGAGTTCATATCTCGCTTGCTTCTCGACTGTCTCTCTGTTAAGTCTCTGAGACTTGGCGTTCTGTCTCTGTTGAAGTCTCTCCTTCTTTCTGATTCGTAGAACTTCTTCAGGCTTTTGTTTGCGTAACGTTCTGTTGATCACTTGTGATGATGATGATGATTTTGTGGTGATTGGTGTTGTAGTATGACCTGGTAGGAGCGAGTCCAGGATCTTATTCACTGATGAGGAATTTGGTGTTGTTGAAAATGTAATGGCCATCTTAATACCTCTTTTTTATAGAGTTGCTTAGTGAATTATAGTTATTACTTGTATAAATGATTTCTCCTTAAAGATGAGATGTGCTCTCCTACAAAGATTTTTATCACACAGTGCAAGTTCGCGAAACATACACCCGTGCACCACATCCGCACCGTCCACGACGACGACTTAACTCATCCTCATCACGGACTTTAGATAAAAACCCCATAGATCAGGTTATGAACTGACCATCCAAAGACAATGTCTGTGCTTGCCCTAAAGAACTCACACTCTCCACGTGTGTATGACTTGAAGCTCAAAATCGACCTCCAGAAGGCGAACTTCACCGGTAATTTGAAGATTGAGCTAAACAAAGAAACCCATAAACAGACAGCTGGTGATGATTTCACATTCACGTTGCACTCTTCCGAGCTTGTACTCTTGTCTGCTGTTTTCAAGACGTCTTCTTCTTTTTCTGAGTTTCATAAGGCCAAAGTGACCTATGACAAGGCCCTCGAGCACGCAGTACTCACTGTACCAGGTGCTCTTCTTTACACCGAAGAGAAGATGACCTTGGAAATCTCATATATTGGCAAGATCAACACCATCAAGACATTCAAGGATATCACCAAGGGAATCTTCAAGACAAACTACATGGATGACAAGGGTGATTCCTCGAACTACGTCATTGCCACACACTGTCAAACCTCATACGCACGTACCATTTTCCCATGCTTGGATGAGCCAAACGTCAAATCCATCTTCAACTTGAGCATCACAACCAATTCCAGGTTTAAGGTGCTTAGTAATACATCCGCATTGAGCAAGGAGGTTGATGAGCAACAGTCTTTGCAAACCATTTCGTTTAAACCAACTCCAAAGATTGCAACCTCCATCTTTGGTTTCGTTATTGGAGACCTCGACTTCATCGAGTCGAATGTGTCTCTTCAACAGGGCTCCATCCCATTCAGATTTTACTCCACTATTGGCTCCATCTCTGGTGGAGCATACCCACTCGACATTGCATCCAAGGCTCTCCCATTCATCGAAGCTCTGTTAGAGACCCCATATCCATTGGACAAGCTCGATATCATTGCCCTGCCATTCCTCTCCGACGGTGCCATGGAAAACCACGGTCTGATCACAATCCAGCAAACACATGTCCTCATCGAGTCTCTTGCGAACAGGCAGATGGCTCAGAGCATTAGACAGCTGATTGTTCACGAGCTGATCCACCATTGGGTCGGAAATAACGTATCCTTTGATGAATGGAGTTCCATGTGGCTAAACGAGGCATTTGCTACTTGGTTCGCTTACTATGTGCTCTACAAGATGAAACTTGATTCCTTGGATGAAGAGATCTGGGTCACTCAGGTTGATGAGTGCGAGAAGATGATCATGGATCACTCACATGCCGGTGCTGAGGCAATTGTCGGGAAGACAAAGGAAGTTAAGTCTACTCATGATGCCTTTGAATTACAGTCTTATCAGAAGGGAATACAGTTCCTGAGAATGTTGGCTAATACATTTGAAGGATCAATTTTTGATGATGAGACCCCAAAGTTTTCTAAAGCCATTGGAGAATTTGTCAGGATGAACGAGAACAAGGCTGTCAAACCAATGGAACTGTGGAAACATTTACACGATAGTTCATCGTTGGACTTGTTGGGATTCTGCCATTCTTGGCTCAGACTTCCTGGTGTACCAATTGTGTCGGTCTCTGTTGTTGATAACGAGGTTGTGTTGGAGCAACATAGATACTTGAAGGGCACCTCCATTGAAGCTGCTGGTATTGAGGACGTTCCATACCATATTCCATTATCACTCAAACTTGTAGATGGTTCTGTCATGAATGTGGTGATGAACGACAGAAAGATGACACTGAACGTCAAACCATCCGAGCTTGTCAAGATCAACACTAATAGAACAGGTTGTTACAGAGTGGCATACAACGACATCACATTCATCCAGAACATGGCTTCGAACATAAAGTTGTTGACACAGAAAGATCTCATTGGTGTGGTGCACGATATGACCGCATTGAATGGTGACGAGAAGTTGCACAATGAGTTGTCAGTTGTTGGTATTATAAAGCTCAGTGAGCAGATTGAAGACATGAAAGTCTTGAAGTATGCCTTAAACTCTCTTCAGATGATCCAAGATGCCTTCAAATTGAAAGGTGGTGAGGCTTACAAAGAGTATACCGAGTGGTTGTTAAAACTGAACATGAAGCTTTTTGACAAGCTCGATTGGACAGACTTGTCTGCTGTTCTGTCATCTGACGAGCTAGAGGTTAGACGATCCATTCTCACCATTGGAATCACACAGCCACAGTGTCAGAAAGTATCTGACAAGCTGTTTAAGATTCTCCTACATGGACCATCCAAAATACCAGTCACATTGCTTCTCCCAGCTCTTTGTTCTGTGTCATATAGAGCGAATCAGAACACATGGAAGAAGATCCTCGAGTTGGTCAAAGCCCCAGGTGCCACTGTCAATCACGTCTATGGCACCGAGCTTGAGATTAGAGACTCTGCAATCCGCTCTTTGGGATACACCAAGGATCCAGCTCTGGTTAAGAGAGTGTTGAACTTTGTCACTACAAACATCGACTCGACGATGATTGAGCTGGCGTTGACTGGTCTCTTATTTGGTGATAATCCCGTTGCATTATGGGACTGGTTCAAGTTGAACTATGACCAGTGGGCGATGAGATCCTCGAGACAAGGGTCCAAGTACTCTGAAGAGCTGAAGAAAACGTTGAAAGGCATTTGTCTGGTTGTTCTGTCCGCATGTGATGAGCAAGATGTGGACAAGTTTGTTGACCAGAGAAAACAGCTGTTTGATGAGCTCGTGGATGTTTGGGAAAGTGTGAAGCAGGACAAGGCTGAGAAGATGAGAATTGCTTCAGGGGAATTTCATGGAGTTTATTGAAAATGTTGTAAATAGCCTTTACAAAAAATATACTAGCATTCATATATTTGTTCATTATAAAGTTTTGAGGAAGGAAGAAGATCAGTCATGTGACATCACAGTGGCAACCTCGTTTATCAATTTTTCAAGGGAATCCAGCATTGCCTTTCTCGTTTCGGATCTTTCCAATGAGCTTACAACGCTCCCTGATGATTGGTGGTGGTGGTGGTGGTGTACCGGATGTTGTTCTGCACTGTCCTCTGGAGAGGACTTGTATACAGCTGGAAAGGGCTCTTGTCTCGAGAGACTGTGGGTTATAAAGAACCCAGTGTCAACTGACGATGCAACTGAGAAGCTTCTTCTGCTGTTGCTTCTGCTTCTTTTTCTATGGCAAATCTGATCGAGATACTCCTGGGATGTGTGTGTCAGTCTCCACTTGATCCGTGCGGCAATGACCCTTCTTAGGTACAAGTTCCACAGGGCTTCGAGTCTCTCGTCGTTACAATTTGATGGGACAGAGCGAGTGCGAAGTAGCACGGGCTTCTCTGTGATGGGGAATGTGTCATATCTGTGGTATTCAGGCCTTATAATGCGATACTGAGGAAGTTTCTCTGCTGATGATGGCATTCTCAGAGTAGTTGGCTGGCCAAGCTTCAGTAGCTCTTGGTTGAGGATTCTCTCTGCATCGGTGACAGAGTTTTTCCCCGTAGATGGGTCTGGTGTGTAGATGATGTAGTTGTCCTTGGAGTCCACAGTGATTACCTTGACGCTCTTCTTGAATGGTGGATTTGGCTTGATTAGATCTTTCTCTAAGACTTCGTGAAGTGTGACGTACTGATTGAAACAGAGATCTTTGGAAATGGAAGAGTCAAAGTTTATGTAGTTGAGAGAAGCCTCGAGTTCACTCCGGTTTCTGTATTTTCCTCTTTTCGACCGTATTCTCTTTGGACCTTTGACTGGATAGAAGAACTTGCTCTTCATCTCCTTAGAACTCATCATATATCTCTTCTTTTGCTGGATACTGGACTTCCTCGATACACATGGAGAGATAGACACAATTGTCGGGGGTTTGCCATCACTCCCATCGTGTCTATGTCTCGTACGGTATGCAATAGTGCCATTGTTCCTAAGATCCTGGTTATATAGCAGGTTGTCTGTTGAGCTCACAAGCACACCACGGTTTGGAAACTCTTTGAGAATGGGGTTCGATGTAGTGGATATGGCCCGTCTGTGTGTGAGGACATGATCCGGTGAGGAGTCAATGACCACCATTGTGAAGTTAGGTATCAATTGCTGAGATTATGGTTATCTGCTCTTCAGATATGAAAAATAAGAAAGAGAGAGCATAGAATTTCCCTTATGAAATTCTCTAAGCCTCCCCTGTTCTCCGCATAAAGAGAAGATGGCTGGCTTTTGATCCTTATTGTAATCTTGTGTGGCGCACACCGTGTGCACATAATTAATTGCGTAATCAATACCATTTACCGTATCGGGACCATTTCAACCACGTGATAAGTCACGTGAAACGCGAACTAGTTTGGTACGCTTGTTCGTGTGTGTTCGGGTGTGTGCAACGCGTAAGGAGCTTTAATAAGTTGTAAACCTCCCCAACTTTTTTTCTAATCAGGCTACATCCAGTTTAATTAATATTACAAAGATGTCTGAGGAAGTTATAAATGACAGAAAGAGGTATGAAGTGCACGAGTGCATTGTTTTTGCCATTGAGCTAACGCAATCAATGCTAGCCATAAACGAATCTGGTAAGTCCCACCTCCAGATAATTCTTGAAGCTTTACAGGAAGCTATGGCACATTCTATCATCACATTACCATCTACGGGATATGGGTGCTACTTGTTCAACTCCAAGGTGACTTCAGAAGGGTGTCGTCCAGGTGTTCAAAAGATCTTTTCGCTAAAGGATTTAAACTATAGGGATATGAAGGTTGTTTATGAAATTTTGGAAGAGAATGAGAAAGTTCCATATACTGAGAGACCTTACATCCCACTACATGAGCGGTTCCAGCCTATGGATAGCTCTACTGACGATGGAACCATTCCATTACATTCTATGTTACTGGATTTACAATGGGAGGTTAATACCAAAAAGGAGTTTCAGAAGCTATACAACATCAAAAAGATTTTCCTGTTCACCGATAACGACACACCAGTGGATCCTAACAACACTAAAGCTAAGGAGATGATTCGATTAGTGTGCAGTGATATTGATGAAAGCTATGTGACGATTTCACCTTTCTTCTTAAATTCTATGGGGAAACCATTCGATAACAGTCTTTACTCCGAGATCATGAAGCTGAGTGATAGTGAAAATGTCGAAAACAACGATGAAGGTCTCATCTTTGATGGACCAAGTACGAAACCAATCGAGGTTCTGGACATTAAGGAGAGGATCACAAGAAGAAAAGAGATTAAACGTATCCAGTTTCAGTGTCCGTTGATCTTCTCTGAAAAGCTCGTTGTAGGTGTGAAAGGGTACGCTGTTTATTCACGGGAAACTGCCTCAAATACCAAGTTTGTGTATGAAACTGAAAACTTCCGGAAGAATGTGTATTCAACTACACGGTACATCAATGAAACGACGGGGTCTGAGTTTGAGCAAGTAAGACGATTGTATTCTGTTGGTGCCGATAAGGAGGATTATATCATGCTGAATGGTGAACAAGAGTCAGAAATTCAGAAGTATGATGATAGATATGACACTTTCCTACGAGTCATTGGATTCAAAGATGAGAAGAGTGGTGTTAAACTGCACTACAATTCGTCAAAGTCACCGTTTGTCGTACCAGATGAAGGTTCCTATTCTGGGTCTACAAGGACGTTGAGTGCATTATACCAGAGCCTTAAAAAAACAGGGAAAGTTGCTATTTTGTTTGGTAAAGTAAGAAAAAGTTCTCAGCCATCGATGTATTCCTTACAGGCAACCAAGAAGAAGTTATCTACGACTTCCAGGGCTTATTTCCCCGAAGGGTTCTTCCTTATCCGACTGCCGTACTTTGATGATATTCGTCAGTTTCCTCAAAACTATACAGAGATGGGAATGGACCCTAGCGAACAGTTCAAAGTTAAGACCAGACAAGTGCTGAGAGAGGTCAAGAAGATCATGCGTGAGTACCTTCCTGCTGATTTCAAGAATCCAGCACTTCAGCAGCATTATCGTACATTACATGATTACTTGTTACAGGTGGAGCAAGACACGGTGTCATTGACCAGAGAGGAACTCAAGCTGAAACATGATGAGACCTTACAAGCGACGGATAAGCTACGGAAGCGCATTGTCGATGGTGAGGACAACTCATTGGCTAAACATTTAAAGGAGTGGAATGATTTATATGAGAGTATGAAATGATATATATAGCTCCCATTATTACCGAATCGGGACATTTCTTAATAAGGTAATTTTCGTGAAACATAAAGTAAAACCCCCCATCTTTTTGTTTACTTTTCGCTTTTTGGGTAAGACCAAAAAAAGGCAAAACAAAAGGGGAAAACATCACCTTCTTTCTTAAACCGTTGATTGTTTCCAAATACAAACCCCAATCCACTTTCGACTTGTTATACTTTCTATTTGTGTATAAGAAGTTATAAAACTGGGAGGTTTTATTAATCTCTTCCTTGAAATTCAATCATCATATAACTTCCTAACTTTTCTTTTTTCAATGATGAAGCAACAAAGAAGAAAGCCACTTTCAAGAGGTCAAAGTAATTCCACCAGATTCCACAACACCAATAGTTCAAATCAAGGAATTCACAGTTCACATCAACATAAACAAGTTGTTGTTGTTGTTGCACCACCACCACCGGTTATTACCACTATCTCAGAGTATCCGAAACCAACAACGTATGGCTCTTATGACTATCCGATACCAACACTATGTAAGAAACGTCCTTCATCACGTACAATTAACGAATTGCCAACATTCCCACCACGTCCAGCTGCTATATGGAAGTTCATGAGCAAACTTGAATCGACTTTTGAGGAGACTTTGTATGGAGTAGTCGATAAGACACGGAAGGACCATGATCTGTTGGATCCAGCGATGAAGACAGTTATGAACAAGAGAAAGAATGCTAGAGTGTTTAAGCTTGGATCAGTGGAGATTGATATCTATAGCAAGAAGACTAATGCTGGTCCTCCTACGAAGCTGGTCAATAAGTTCTTACAGAAGGATGGATTGGCAGTTGTTACTACGCCAATGAAGAGAACAAGAGATGAGAATGTTGAAGTGAGCAGTTCTGTTAAGAAGAACAGACGTATGCAGGAGTTACAGGCTGATACTACTATGGAACTGAGTTTTGAAGGGAAAGCCATGGATAAGAGTGATTTGGTTAAACTGGTGGATAGTAGTGGTATCATGCAAGATGATTCGCATTTACCAGACTATGAGACTTCTCAGATGAACATTATTGATACAAGAAACTTGTTACAAAGTACTGAATTTAGCTTTGAGTTTAGAAGATGATTAGAAAAGAAAAAGAAATATGATGAATGATTATGGGATTTATGATGATGATCAAGGAAAGTCTGGCTATATTCTGTTATTACTTGCTTGTTTTTTTACTCTCTCTTTATACCTATGTATTTGATCTGACTCTCTGAGATATAAACTAGATGTATTGTTACTGAATATTCTCTCTCTTGCATTGGTAAATTTTATACAAGAGACTGGTAAACAGCATAGCTCACAAAGACATTGATTATGAATCCAATGGCATATATATAAAATTATATATAGCCTATATGTATTGGTGCTACATAATACATCACAATAAACTATATTTAACTATGTTTCATTAGATAATTATTTAATTATCTCCTAATGTAACATCGGGGTCTGACTTGTAACACAAATACAAAAGGGGGGGGCGGGAAGTACAGAAAAAAAAGAAAAAAAAAGACAGATAAAAAGAAAACACGAAAACCACGAAAACTCTCGCTGTTACCACCTTTTCGCCTCTCTTTTCAAACTCCATCAGTTTTAAAAACCTTTTGAACGCCACTATAACAACAAACAAAAAAATATGAGAGCTGCTGTCAGAATCAGATTCACAAATAACTTGTTCTACACAACGTTCGCAGTGGCATTTCTCACAGTTGCTGGTTCTTCACTGATGCCATGTCCCGTTCACAGCATAAACAACGAGGACGAGAAGATGTATGAAAGAAAAGATGAGAGAAAAGTAGAACAACAACAATAACACACACACTCAAACTACACACACATTCTCTATTGTTCTAATGACTTTTTTGCATATTCTTGTATATTTAATGACTATTTTATCGGGGTTTTATTTTATGAAATGGATTTTTATTACTCTGTATCGATCACCGATACCCCCATAATAATTATAATTCTTACATGGTTGGGGACACAGATAAATTACAACCAATCAAAGAGTACGAATACAAAATATGATCACGTGACAAATTGGTTATGTGGCCATGGTGTATTTTCGCGAAGTTTTGAGGAAGTGAAGTTCTTCATTTAATTTACAACCAGAGTAACAATAATTCTGAATAAGTATCGATTTTATAATTTAGTTAATATGGATATACTATATATATTATATATATATATCATTATCAAGTTGGATTACTATATGCTTTTATCTTTATCGTTTCCACAATTTTTTCTAGCTCATTTTTAGTGCTTTATTATCATAAAATGGTGTCCAGGTGTTTCCTATACTATTTTTTTTCTCTTTCTGATCTTTGGGTGTGTGTCCGTTGACCCACTTGCAAACACAATAAAGATATATCCACTCTTCACAAGCTTACAGGACATGTCTTTCTACAGAATAACACTCAAGAGATCTACTATTGCCCTCCCACAAGTGATCAAAGACACAGTGACCAAGTTGGGTCTCAAGAAGACAGGGTCTGTTGCATATCAAGCTGTTAACCCAATGTCTGCTGGTATGATTCTTAAAGTTAAGGAGCTTGTTGATGTGGAAGTTGTTGATAAAGCTTTGACTAAAGAACAGGAGAGAGCTTTGAGAAAAAGTGATCCTGGTTTCACTGTTGAGAAGCAGTGAAAGGAGAAAGAAAAAACATTCAATCAATGAAATGAAGATGACCAAATGAGGTTTATTTGACGACCTTGTATTTTTAATGACTAAAAAAACTCAATAAAACATGTATATACCATTTTTCTAACATCTAGAAGGATCTATCTGATACTACACTTCATTCATAGAATTATTAAAGCAATCATAAAGCAAAATTAAAATTTTAGAGAGGAGTTCATGCTAGCAAAAACAAGTTACAAGGAAAAGTGCTGACTAGACACTTTCTCAATGACAATGGAGGAAGCACCACCACCACCGTTACAGATGGCAGCACAACCAATCTTACCAGCCTCCTGTTGCAAGACGGAGAGCAAAGTAACAACGATTCTAGCACCAGAACAACCCAATGGGTGACCCAAGGCGACGGCACCACCGTAAACGTTCAACTTCTCTTCTGGAACCGAGAGAATCTTCTGGTTGGCCAATCCGACAACGGAGAAGGCCTCGTTGAACTCAAAGAAGTCAACCTCATCGATAGAAAGACCAGCGTGTTTCAAGGCCTTTGGAACAGCCAACGATGGAGCAGTGGTAAAGTCCACTGGGTCCTGTGCAGCCTCACCCCAGCCAAGAATACGACCAATTGGCTGCAAGTTCAACTCAACGAGCTTCTTGTGAGACACGAGCACCAAAGCAGCAGCACCGTCATTGATTGGAGATGCGTTTGCAGCTGTGACCGTACCATTCTCTTTCTGGAAAACTGTTCTAGCAGTTTTCAACTTGTCAATGTTCAGCTTGTTAGACTCTTCATCAACCTCAAACACAGTGTCTGGCTTACCTCTAGTGCCCTTGATTGTGACTGGAGCAATCTCTGACTTGAACTTACCTTGAGCATGAGCATTCTGGGCCTTCTGGTAGGACTTGATGGCAAACTCATCCTGTTCCTCACGGGAGAAGGAGTAGTCACGAGCACACTTCTCAGCACAGACACCCATGGCACTTCCATCGTAGGCATCTGACAAGCCGTCTCTGACCAATCCATCAACCATGGTGGCATTACCATAACGGGCACCAGAACGGGCAGATGGAATGTAGTATGGAGCGTTGGTCATGGACTCTGCACCACCAGCAACGACAATGTCGGCATTGCCCAACATGATTGTCTGGGCAGCATTGATGGTAGCCTTGAGACCCGAGGCACACACCTTATTAACGGTGGAGGCAACAGTGTTGACTCCCATTCCAGACTTCAAAGCCACCTGACGAGCTGGGTTCTGGCCCACGTTGGCTTGGAGAACGTTACCAAAGACAATCTCCTCAACATCTGATGGCTTGATGCTTGGGACCTTGGCCAAAGCGGCGGTAACGGCGGCAGCACCGAGATCAACAGCGGTTTGTGAAGCAAGTGCACCTTGGAAAGATCCAATTGGAGTTCTGGAAGCAGCAACGATGTAAACGGTGTTGTCAGACATCTTAGTTACTTTTTATTTGAAGAGGGAAAAGTTCTGTTTGTGGTATTGGAAAAGAAAAAAAAGAGGCTCTTTAAACGACGCGACAAACCAACAATGAAAATGTTGAAAGTTGAAAGTGTTTCCAGATCGCGAGTTAAAGAGAAAAAGGGTTGATATGAAAAGGAGAAAAGGTGCTTTCCCTTTTTCGATAGAATGAATAGGTGATCCTTGAGATCTTAAATATTCTTTTTTATACCTACAAAGAAGTGTTCGCCACCCCCTCTTTTTTATATCTTTTTGCCGCGGTGAAGTGGAGAAACTACACTCGCTCGGCACACAACACACGAATCTCCCCCGTAAATCTCGTTTAAAAAAACCAACACAAAAAAAACGAAAATGGCGCTCTCTCAGTCAGCGCTGGCACCCGATTCGGTAAAAGGCGCAGGGCATGGCGTATAAAAATGGCATGGTAAGGAAACCACACAAGAGTCTTTCTTCACAATCTTTCTCCTTATGACTATTATATATATATATATATATATATATTTATGATATAATAATCATAAGTTATAACTCACTCAGATACAAACTTCCTCAATGACTCATCCAGTGACATTTTATAAGTGCCAAATGTGATTCCTTGTACTGAAGTGTGCGACATTGCACTAATGGTCTGAGAAGGTAGACCAACCAATGATGGCTTAATGGACGTTGTAAAGACTGGGGTTCTCAGTTTTTTGGATTTGTAATCATCTATTGTACTTTCAAGCTTTGCTAGCTCGTCTCCCCCTTCCGAGATTAGTGAATTAGAACTGTTTATGTTTGTGTTTGTACCATGTGGCGTAGTAGAACCGGCTGAAGTCGGGGGTTCTGATATACCTCGATCAGTGTCTTCATTTTCATCATTCTTAGTACTTGTGTTATTTTTGTCCTTGAGTAGTCCACTCTCGTTAGTTGTGTCATCTTTGGTGTCAGTCGTGTGTATTAAATCACTCTCAGTAGTAGTAGTGGTCGTACAATCATTAAGATCTGTCGACTCTTCCCTTGTTATACTCTCTGTTCTCTCCTCTGTTTCTGTATCGAATGGATGCTCTTGACTCATAGTCGACTCCTCAATTGGCCCTGTTTGCTCGTTTATAGTCTCTTGAGAGTCCTCTTCTTCTTCCTCAGACGGAATCTCGACAATTTCGAATCCCTCCTGTCCCAATACTCTCTTCAATAACGGGTACTTGTCTCCATCAATGTTCGTCCCTTCATCAACGAGCGTCTCCACAACACCCATAAGTCGTCCCATGACATCTTTGCTAAGTGTTTCAACCTCATCGCACAGCTTTCTCCCAGTTTCAATCTGGGAGCCAGCAACATCCACTTTGAAATGACGATTGCTCTCCTCAATGGATCGCGTAGTGCGTTTGAGACGTCTATGAACTTTTTCATGGGTCTTTGTGACGTGTTCTTGAAACTTGTGTGTTTGCTCAAGCTGCTCATGCAAGTCGGAGCGATATTTGGTTGCAGTGGCAAGGAGCGCAGCTTGTAGTTGATCTGTTTCCTCAGGCAAAGTAGTGAGAATGTCAGATAACAAAGTCTTCTGAAGCTTTGGAAGTGTCGTCATTGTTCGGTTAGAAATAATTCAATGGATTTACACTATAAAGAGAGAGAGAGAGACCACTGAAGTAAATAAAAAGCGGAGATGATATCAACACACAGTTCGCGAAACAACTATCTGGCCGGTATATCCCACGCACATTGATATCCGATTTATACAAAGAAAGGAAAGAGAGAAAGACATTGGACTACACAAAATTGAAAAAGAGGGGATGAGTCGACAGATTCCCAAGATCATCTCCAAGGATGAGACTTATGTGTCCCCACTTCAACAACTGCAAACCAAGAACGCCCCAAGTAAACGCATCAGAGTCTCAAGAGCATGCGACAACTGCCGCCGTCGTAAGGTCAAATGTGATGGTAAACAGCCTTGTATCCACTGCACCGTCTACTCCTATGAATGCACGTACAATCAGTTTGTTCCACAACCATCAAAGCGTCAGAAGAAAGAAGTTGATGACGGTGCCACTGCCACTGCCACTGCTGGTGCACCTTCTCGGACTTCAAAGAAGGTTCAGACAGAGCTGCTTAGGCAGCTCTTCCCAGAAGTCGATATGCTCGCAGAGTCGTTCAATGCTGATCTTTTTGTTAAGCTATTTGAAAAGCATAAGAAGAATGGAATTGTGGACCTCAATGCCATTCTCGCAGACTACAAGGCCCAGAACAATGGGACAGCTGCTCCATCACTGAAACAGCATCAGAATCAACATCATCGACTACAACAACCACTCCAAGCCCCAGTTTCCAATGGAACTGGCTCCTTTAACGACGCCGTGGAGATCAGAATTATATTACCTCCAAGAGAAATTGCCCTTAAGCTCATTTACAAGACGTGGAATGAGTCTTGTGTCTTGTTCCGTTTTTATCACCGTCCTTCATTCATCAGAGATTTCAACTCGTTGTACGAGACAAGCCCTACTGACTACTCCAATCATCAGAACAAAATGCTACCACTAATCTACTCCGTGATCGCTGTTGGTGCCCTTTTCTCCAAAGGTGACAACGCCATTGATAACCAATACCTGCAAGATGAAGGTTACAAGTACTTCATCGCCGCAAGAAAGCTTATTGACATAACAAACTCGACAGATTTGGAATCCATTCAGACCATTTTCATGCTGACGTTGTTTCTCCAGTGCTCTGCTCGCTTATCGACTTGCTATTCGTACATTGGCATCGCTCTGCGCTCTGCTCTACGGCAAGGGCTGCACCGTAAATTGCAAGTGAAGTGCAACAACATCAAGGCTGAGTGCAAGAAGAGACTATTCTGGACTATTTATAAGCTAGAGATTTATCTTAACTCTATGCTTGGCTTGCCTAACTCCATCGATGAGGATGAAATTGATGCTGACTTCCCAC
The DNA here is from genome assembly GCA_030574135.1 of Petasospora petersonii. Taxonomy (NCBI): domain Eukaryota; kingdom Fungi; phylum Ascomycota; class Saccharomycetes; order Phaffomycetales; family Wickerhamomycetaceae; genus Petasospora; species Petasospora petersonii. Next base: position 70,770 of record JAJMEM010000034.1, on the reverse strand, counting down.
AAGATTTGGATGATGTTAACATTGAACTGGAGAGAATAACACCACAACAACCGGGAAAACTCTCATCATGTGGCATAAACAACTCACATACCCAACTCATCCTGATACTGAGTCACATCATGAAGAAACTATATAAACCAACAATCCCGATCTATACCATCCCCCAGGAAGTCGTTAATGGATTGGAGAACGAGTTGGCCCTATGGGTGTTCAGACTCCCATACCAACTACAGATGGGTAACAAGAACATCCCTCCAGAGTACATCAAGGCTAACAGACTGCTTCATTTGGACTATCTCCATGTTCAGCTCATGCTTTATAGACCATACATCCATTATGTCAAACTCGCTATGACTGCTCCAGTGACCCCAAATAACCAGTCATATCAGTACCAGAATGGTATGAAATGCTTTGAGGTATCAAAGCAGATTGTGTCATTGGCAAAGGATATGATTCAAAGTAAACTGCTGAATGGAAGCTACTGGTTCTCTGTCTACACCATCTTCTTCTCCGTTGCATGTTTGGTTTACTACTTCCTAGAAATAGATAACACCAATTTGGAGGTGAAGCAGTCGATTGAAATTGGTAAACAGATATTGAGTGGTTTGAAACAGCGTTCTGTCAGTGCTGGAAGAATTTATGACTTGTTGAACCACATGTTTGAGAACTATGATCGTCACAACATCCATCTCCAAGAGATTCAGTCTCGGAGAGAAACTCCACATCCAACCAAGCGTGTTCCACAAACTGGTCCATTCACTTCAAAGAACGATGTCTCGCCATTGAACACGTACACATCACCAAACAACGCACCAGCGGTGAACACAGCTGCGACACATACTGTTGACAACAACCCACAACCAGTGGACGCCACCACCATGACATTCAATCTTCCTACGAATAATGTTAACGTTGCCAGTCCATCAATGTTACAAAGTACTACCAGTGTCACAAGCTTTGATGATATCGATCTTCAACTATTTGGACGCTTTCTGCCTTCATACATGCTTCAAAAACCCGATGCTTCTGGGATTTCGTCGTCTTCCACACAGTACGAACTGATGCCTTCAAGTGAAAGTCCAGATGAACTTACCGGTAATAGAAGCAATTCGGGGTCTATGAGAACAGATGACCAAGACTTTGATTGGAATAGGTTTATTGATAAAGGTGATGCCCTGGACGTTGATCTGGACTTGTGATCCCCTTTATATATATATATATATCTTTGTTCTCTCTTTTTTGTCTTAATGAATGTAAGAAAAGTTACCATGTTTTTGTTTTTTACTTTACTTTAATCAAAGATTGTATTCCATATTAAGTAATTTTCCAAATTCGGATATTTTCCCTGTTTTTCCACAAACTACTTAAAAAAATCATAGGGGAGAGTGCCATTTTCTTCATCTTCATCTCATCTCTGTATTATTCCTATTCAAAGCAATATAAAAAGAAAAAATGGAACTTTCATTAGAGATTCCTGAAGATGTCATTATTCCACCGCCATCACTGAAATCTATCATTCTCAAAACAGCACGGTATGTGCTACGAAATGGCTCTGAATTTGAGGAAAGAATCAAAGCTGAACAAGGAGATAAATTCACATTTCTGGATCCCAAAGATGCATATCATGGCTATTACAGATTCTTGATGGATAATGCTGATGAAGTACTACGAGAAGAAAGCGAAGACACCAATAATAATGGGAAATATGGCAAGGAGTTGGATCCTCTACCACTATTGGAGTTTACCGTTGACTTGCCTGTCATTTCATCAAGGGACCTGGATGTTATTAAATTGGTGGCACAGTTTGTAGCAGTTAATGGAGAAGATTACAAACAGGCCATAAGAAACAAGTACTCTAATCAGTTGCTACAGTTTGGATTCATGGAGCCAGCGCATTCGCTCAATTCATTGTTTGAACGGTATGTCACTCAGTACAAGAAGATCTTGGAAGGCAATGTTGACATCGTCCCAACCGAACAGATCTTGGAGCGTGCTTACAAAAGAGCAGAGTACGAGGTCACACAGAAGACGAACACTGAGAAGAAAGAACGCGAAGTTGAGGAAAAGAAACTTAGGTTTGCTCGTGTGGAATGGACGGATTTCGTCATTGTGGAGACGATTGAGTTCACCGAAGTAGACGCTGTGACTGAGCTGGAACCACCAGTGACGATTGAACAGTTACAGTTGAAGTCTCTTGATCAAAAGAGCAAAGAGCTGACTGCACTTCCACTTTCATTGCCTGCGCCAACTTCTGAGAATGGAGCAGTCTCTTCTTCTTTGCCTCAGGTTCCGGGCATGAAGATCAGAGAGTTTGGAGCAACGAGAATCAATTCAGCCCAAAGAAAGGAAAAACTTATCCAGTGTCCAATCACTGGCAAAATGATTCCAGAACAGAACTTTCAGAGACACCTGGACATTTTGCTCCGTGATCCAAAGTACAAGGAGGAGAAGGCTAAGTATGAGGCCAAGATCAAGAACACAAATCTCAGCCCTGATGATGCTGCTGCTAACTTAAAGGCCCTTTTGAACCCAAACAGGGGAGCTGGATCTGATACTAAGAGACAAAAGAAGGTTTTGTGGGATGGGTATCAGTCCAGTGTTGACTATGTGTCCAAGAAGAATCAAGCTACTGAGGATGAGGTGGAAGAATATAAGAGAAAACAGAAAACCCCGGTAATTGGACCTCAAATGCCGTGAAATATCATCTTTAATGAATGTTATGATCTATAGATTGAAGATATAGTGATGTAGTGTATAAAAAAATATCCAAGTAGATCCATTTGCTTGGTTTGCAACACCTAATGATCTCGGGCTAGTTTGGCCAGCAAATATAAGTCCCTTTTTTGTTTTACAAATCAGCTTCATAGATGTCATCGTCCTCATCCATGTCTTCTTCACACTCCATTTCATCGTCAAAGGCGTCATGTTCAAACTCATCTTCATCTTTGTGATTCATCCCTTCCTTCTCGAGCATTTCATTATCGTCATAGTCACTTGGTTCTTCTTCTTCTTCTTCTTCTTCTTCTTCTTCTTCTTCATTGTGATTAGCAAGCTTCTCTTCTTCTTCATCATCATCTAATGGATCCTGTGGAAGCTTAAATTTAATAGCCTTCATGTCAATGTCTTCAAAAGGTTTAGCGTAGTGTACTGGCTCACCACACTTCAAGCACCTCCATGCTTCTCCAGAGATTCTCGCCTGTTCCAGTTTGGTCACAATGCAAACATAACAGTACTTATCACCACATTGGGCTTCATATGGGTTTGTGACTCTTTGTTTCTTCCCGCTTTCTAGACAAATAGGACATTCACGTTCTTTCAAGTGTTTGTACTCAATCAAGTCCTGAACTTTAGACGGTTTTTGTAACAGCTTTGCAAAGATGGAACTAACACCAGAGTTCTTGAAGATTGGAAGTATGAAGATGATAAATTCCAGGAAAGTATTCCAGACCAATTGTCTGTTTTGGAACTCATAAGACACGTTTCCCTTATTTTCCCTGGCCAATTCTAGAGAGTTCACCGAGATTTTCACTTTTAACAGTCTGAGTGCTAAAGAAGGATAATCTCCTTTGATCAAAAACACCAAGAAGTTGGCAAATGTGGATAATTTAACAGCTTTTTCACCAGCTTTCCACAGCTTTTTCCATTGTTTACCCTTTTCGCCATCATCATCATAATCATAAACTTTGCTTGAGATTTTCTCATTAGCATACCCACTGAGCACGCACCATAAGAAATATAACAGTCTTTTTGACTTGTGAAAGTCCTCATATTTCAGATTCATGAGGAACATTCCATAACTCTGGCTCTTATCCCATATTGTAAGTTTATAAAGCACCAAACGTACAAGTAGAGATAACTCGGCTTTGCGATCACTTGAAATTGAACTTGTTAGCTGCTCAAGCAAATGCGACACAAGCTCTTTATCAAGTAAGAACGCATCAATCTGTGTGACACGTGGTGTTGATATAATCATTGGGCTTTTGCTATTGCCTTTTCCTTTTTCCTTTTCCTACTGATGTTGTTTGATATGAAGTTCATCTTTTCTAAAAGGAAGTTGGTGAGTTTGCGGGGTGGGTAGTTGGGGTCTTCGCGAATAGAATTAGTTCGCGGATATGAGCTTCTTTTCTTATCTTACATTCATAGCATTTAATGAAATGTGATGGGTGTTTGATATTTTTGAAGATATTTGAGTAGTTAAAACTTCCTTTGAATTGATGATAATAGTTGAACGTTCATTTTAGTCTGCTTTTTTTTATTTTCTTTTATTTTATTCAGATATTGATGAGTGTTTTTCTTAAAGAGAGTAAGTCATAGTTCGCTAGTTATATTGTTCTCTTTCATAAATTAGCTATAATCAATATTTCTATTATTTAGTATATATATATACTTATAAAACAAATAGTTATTAAAGACCCTTACTATCATCTTCAATCCATTGAATAAAGAAACTATACCATATATATATAACAAAAATCAGAACACCCAAACACCATAAAGAACAAACATCCAAACACCATTTAAGCGAATCTCATTACAAATTACAGCTGGTGCCTTTCCTCTTTCTCTCTCTCTCTTTATACTTACCAAACAATAAGGAGAAATAATCATATAAACACCATGACAACGATAGATCACACAATATTAGTTCTCTCGGGCAAAGGAGGAGTTGGTAAATCTTCAGTCACTTTACAACTTGCCCTCCAGCTGTCGCAAACATACAGTGTGGGGGTCCTTGATTTGGACTTAACAGGGCCTTCATTACCCCGTATGTTTGGTGTTGAAGGAAACAAGGTCTTTCAATCAACACAGGGATGGCTTCCAGTACAAGCCTCCCCGAATTTGAAAATTATGAGTATTGGATTTCTGCTAGGAGATAGAGGTAACAGTGTGGTGTGGAGAGGTGCAAAGAAAACAGGCATGGTTCAACAGTTTTTAAGAGATACCAACTGGGGTGACCATTTGGACTTCTTGATTATAGATACACCTCCTGGAACTGGAGATGAACACATTGCTTTAGCAGAGGAGTTGCACAGTGTTGATGGTGCAGTTATTGTTACTACTCCGCAGATGGTTGCCATCAACGATGTCAAGAAGGAGATTAACTTCTGCCATAAGGTCAAGTTTGATATATTGGGCGTGGTAGAGAATATGAGTGGGTTTACATGTCCCCATTGTGATGACTGCACTGATGTGTTTTCATCTGGAGGTGGTGAGAAGTTGTGCAATGACTTGGGCATCACATTGCTGGGTAAAGTCCCCATTGATCCTGCGTTTGTTGAGGTTGTGGAGAGTCAGACGGTGGTGGAAAAGTACTCAGATACAAAGATGAAACAGGTATTTGAGCCCATAGCGACCCAGGTTTTAAACAAAGTGCTAGAGAAGGATGTGGAGAAGGGTATAGAGCAGACCTCTTTGGATGGTTGATACCCTCATACATATATTCATACAATGTATTATTATATAACAGCTAATTTATCTCTACACTTGGTAAAAATATTAGAGTGATCATGAATACTCAGTAGCAGTTCTTTCAAAGTATTTGATTTGAATAAGTAAGTCTATGAGGAAATGGTCACGTGACGTTTTTTATTTTTCTATGCCCCTCTAAAAGCTGAGAGAGAAGAAGTACGGATGAACAGTAAACTTCCTTTCAACATCTTTTCTTTTTTAGAGATAAACACTCAAAAATATGGCCAAGAAGAACAAAATCAACACACTTGTACCGAAACAGACCCCTAATATCCCCACAAAAGTACCAACATTACTGTATTACAAACCGCAATGTACAGATCCACAACCGGAGATTCATCATCATCATCCACAAATCCTGACGATTGAGAATTTCTTACCTCAGGGATTTGCCACAGAGTTATTGAATGAACTGTCAAAGCTCACATTGGAGACGACCCCGGTAAAAAAATCTCGGTATTATGCTGCTAGAGTTAATGACAGAATCAGCATTGAAGACCCACAGGCTGCCCAGAACTTGTGGAATAGACTACATCCCATCTTATTGGAAGATCCTATTGTTTCAGCAGAGTTCACAAAGGCTAAAGGGCTCAACCCGAATATCAGGATTTACCGATATGGTAAAGGCCAATACTTTGGGAAACACGTTGATGAGTCTGTGAGAACTTATGTTCCTGCTGGAATCACCAAGTGGACTGTCTTGATCTACTTGACTGGTAAGAAAGAAGGTTTGGTTGGTGGTGAGACCGTTTTCTACGATGATATGAACCGTGAAACGATAGAAATTTCACCAAGGAAAGGTGTTATGTGCTTGCATAAGCATGGTGATGATTGTTTGGAACATGAGGCCATGGGGGTCAATGATGGTGAAAAGTGGGTTGTGAGAAGTGATGTGGTGTTTTAAACTATTATGCATTAAATAAGGGGGTTCTTAAATACCATCTCTAACCTCTAAGAAGTGCAGGTAATACTTCTTAGTCCACTTACGGGCCTTCTTACCCCAGATAATCATTGGAATAGCCAGTGACATGACACCAAAGTTAATCACAGCAAGAGCAATGTATACGTTTGTGGTTCCACTTGCCTCAAGCCACAGAGAACAAGTGAATGTGAAGATGCAACTGATTGTGTTGTTGATAACAGCAACACAGACCATAGACTCCAAGACAAGCTCAGAGCCCTCCATGCTGTAAGACAAGGCGATATCACCTCCAGAACCATATGCAAAACCGATGAAACCGAGACCAACGTACATCACTGGCCATGGGAGCATTCTATCAGCGCCAATACCAAACATGAGCAAGCCTGCAGAGCCAAAGATGGCCGTTAATAGTGCAAAGTAGAGTCTGAACTCTGCCTCGACGATTCCGTTGTTGCGACGGGCCATCCACAATGTGAAGTAGTCTGAGAGAATACCAGCGTAGATGCAGCCAATGATGGAGCCAATCAGACATGGAATGTTCATGAGAGCCACACCGATGTTGGAGTAGTTGTACGGTGGGTCGTAGAAGAATGTGTCTTCAGAAGTGAGATAGAAGGAGAGGAAGGCGTTCTGGAACCCCCAGAACAACCCAGATAGGATGATTCCTGGGAATGTGAACATTTTCAGGTTGATAACAATGTGCTTCCAGTACTGCTTGAACCCTGTGCCCTTGAGGTTGGAAGCTGGGGTGATGAGAGCCACTCTTTGCCAGTACGACTTCATTGGTTCCTTGGATCCATCAATGAGCTCTTCCTGTAATGAACCAGCACCAACACCACGGTCACGGACCTGGACATGAACGTCGGACTCGTTCTTCTTTGTGAAAGCAATCTTCTCGTCATCATGGCTAGAAGCGAGTGTCGTATTATTGTCGACGCCATTGACGGACTGCTTGGAGCTGAGTGGTGTTTTGTACCGAGCCCTTTCAAATGCAGTTTCCTCAGTGAAGAAGATGAGCACCACCAATAGAAAGCCCGAGATGATGGCACCTGACCATCCAACCCATCGGAATCCCACACGGGAGGCCATGACGTTTCCAATTAGAGGGGCGAGATACGTTCCGACCGATGTAGCGAGAATATAAACCGTTAGCACGGAGCCAAGCTGATGCTGGTAATAGATGTCAGTGAGGGAGAGTTGTACCGAGGCCTCTGCACAGGACTCAGAAATTCCAACAAAGAGCTGGGACCAGATGGTGTCCGAGGTCTTCTTGGAATAACCAAACCATATTGCGCCCACGAGCCCGAGTCCAATGGAGATGAGATAGGGTAGCTTTCTGCCGTAGAGATAGGAGAATGGGGCAAGGAAAAGAGTCCCGTAACCAATACCGAGGAAGAGAACACCTGCACCTGTGTTCATGGCGTCGTATGAGATGCCGTACATTTCGTTGAGAGTGTCCTGGGTTGAACCTGCGTCGTTCGAAGTGGCTGCTGTGAAGGCTGTGACAAAAGCCATCACGGCAAAATGGGCAAACTTTCTGCTTTTGGACCAGTTGAGAGGGTCATTGGGAGAGTCTGATGGCTGTGGAATTAGAATGACATCTCCATCTTTCTTGAGCTTGTTCTTGTAGAGTACTCCATTCTCCAGGTTGGTGGAGGAGTAGATGTTGGTGGTTCCTGGGACGAAGTCTGGATGGTATTTGTTGGTGTATTGGTCCATGTCAGCTTCTCATAGTATGGTTTATATGTAGAAAGAGAGACAGAGAAAAAGAGAAAGAGAAAGAAAGACAGTCCAAATGAGTGGAGGGGAAGGAGAGGAACAGAAAGAAAGAGAGAAAGGGCTTTCCTTACTTGAAATTAAAATTTGATGCCATCCAAAAAGTCCACACATTGGAAAAAAAAAGCAAAAAAAAGAAACGATAAAAATTCCGAGAATTTGCTTGGCTTCTGAAAAAAACTCCGATCTTTCCACAACTTACAGCAATAATAAAAAAGTACTATTGATTTAGATAAAATATATAGAAAAACAGGTAATTGATAAGAAGAGAGAAATAAAGAAAAGAAAAGAAAAGAAAAGAAAGAGTCAACAACTCTTAACTTTGATAACAAGCAACAAAAAACAATTAACATTCTTTTTTTATTTTTTTTTTGTATTTTCAACAAGCACTTAAAACAACAAGTTCACCCACTCATCATAGACCTCCTAATAAGCAAAGTTCTTAAACAATGGACCGAAATCTTTACAAAAAACCATTTCCTTAACAGTATTCATCTCATTCTTCAACTGAGAATTCTGTTCATGTTCCATCAACTCTTTCCAAACAGCAAAACCTTCTTTAGCTTCACTCGCTTTAGCAGCGATCTCACGCACCCTGTCAATGATCTGTTCAGTGTACAACTTCTCCAAGTAAGGGGTATGAGTCATGTGGTTGAACTTGATACTCAAACCTTTACCAAGAACATCATAACTCAGATAGAAGTTGGAGTGGCAATCCTCCGTCTTCAATCTTCTATTGTTGATATTACTGTTGTTCCCACCTGGGACCGTCGCAGATGGCTGGTCTTGTAAGGAGAGCATCTGTTGCTTTTGAACCGTCTTCATGTCCTGCTTACACTTGTAAAGCAGTTTAATCGACTTGGGAAATGGCTTTTGTGAAAAATTGGAACTGGATTTGGAAAATCGGAAACCTGACTTATCCATGATCTTGAAAACGTAATGCTCATTCAGCGCAGTAACAATATCACCCAGATTATTAGACTCTGGATTATTATTGTATTGGGCAAAATCTGGAACATCATCACAGTGCTTCTTGAGGAAGATCAAATTGTGTAAATCATGGTCCCGACCTGAGGCAATACGCTCCAAGTACGTATCAAAATCATCATAAACATTCTCCTTCTGTAATGGGTCACTCACACAGTTACCACAAAGATTGTAACGACCATTGTCATCAATCGTACGCTCCACACCACAGTAATGACAGTATTGTTTCATCATGTCAAGAACATTTGTAGTAGTAGCACAGTCTCCTCCAGCTTCTTCTTGTTGCTTGTTGTTATTGTTATTGTTGTTGTTATCGTTATTGTTATCATTGTTATTGTTGTTGAAAATTTGCTGTTGGTGGATTGGTTTAGAGTCAGTTTGTTGGCCGGATGTTTCAACAGCTGTAGATGGGTCAACCTCTGACTTCAAAATGGGGGATTTAGTTAAACTCGCCTTCTGCCCCGGGTCCTCCCCTTGTTCCAAACCTTCGTCACCAGCACCCTGCTTCAGCAAAGACTCATCAATTGGAATCTCCTTCTGCGTGTCAATGATTCCTTGCACTGGCATCATTGGCTGGTTCAAGTGGGAGTTGTCCTCTCTAGACTGGTCATACTGGTGAATCTGTGGAGGACCTTGGTTGACAGCATTGACAGCAGCGGCAGCGGCATTAACAGCAGCAGAGATGGCATTGAGCTGTTGTTGGGAATGCATCGACATGTCACCATTGACAGCATCAGCCAAACCATGGACATTAAGGTCATGGTGGGACTGTGGCATGGAGTTGGTCACCTGACGCGCCATCTGGATGATGTTCTGCTCAATCTCCTGGGCCTTTTTGTTCTGAATCTCCGCATTGATGTCCTCAATCGACTGACCAGACTGCTGGGCCTTTTTGATACGTTTCAGCTTACGCTCAATCTCACGACATGGCTTACAGGTTCTGTAACGCGCAGTCTCCATTGGCTCATCTTCTGCTCTTTTCTTCTTACAACGACGACAGACGTTGTTAGCAACATTGGCAGGGCCAACCATTTTGTTAAGGATTTCAGAAAGATAAAACCTTCAGTGAGTTTATACTAAATATCTCTCTTTGTCTCTTGTTGATTGTTCTCTTGCTGGCCGGATTGGAAATTTGCCACTCGGCGAAGCTTTGCACTTGCTTGAACAGGCCTGCAAAAGAGGGGGAAAGTTTCTCAAAGATACGACAGTCAATCGAAAGCTGGGATCAGTGGCTCAACGGGAAACTCTGTTTACCTTTGTGGAGCTGATCTGGGTGCTCTTGTTTACGCGTTCTTCGCACTTCGCGAGTTGAAGGAAAGAGAGAGGGAAACAGGTGAAAGGCCTGAATGAGGAAAAAGTCGAGGTGAAGTTTTCCGCGAACTTTTTGGAAGCAAAAAGAAAAAAAAAACAATTCGCGCATTCTAATTCGCGGACAGAGAATTATTACTATTAGTTAATTCCGAGGATGGTTGGAGACACATCTTCCGACCTTGCTTTTTTAGCATGTAAGGAAGGTAAGCACTTATAAAGAGAGAAGGCTTTCTGAACTTCTGAGAGGCTATATACATTTAAATGTCGTTAAACTATTTGAAAATTTCTACGGCTCCACTAGTATATCGGTGAGCCTTTTGTGTTCCTTTATTTCTTGGTATATCGCAATTTTCGTCTAAAACTTCAAAACCCATTTGTTGAACGCCTTCAAAATTGCCATCAAAAGCGTTAGTGGTTTAGCGGTAAAATTCAAAGTTGCCATCTTTGAGCCCCCGGTTCGACTCCGGGCTAACGCATTTTTTATTGGAAAAACAGCAAAAGTCGTGGCTGTACCATTTGTATTTGATCTCATTATCATGATGGACAGCGCCAGACGGAATCATTGTTATAGCACAAAGGTTGAATTTGGAATGATGATTCCTTTATAGATGAATGGATCGTTGGATAGAGTTTCTCCAAAGAGAATCTCACTTCTTTAACACCAACATTTTCCTAGTTACTAGTAATGATGTTCCTACCCTTATCAATAAAACTGCCACATGATAAAGTGCCTATACCTTACTTTCTCGGTTGGAGAGCAATAGCAGTGGTGCTACATACAATACCTCTTTAATATCATGCAGAAGAAGTGCTGCCTGGAAAACTTACAATGAACTATAATCACTTAAGATGTCTCACTTTGCTTCAGCACAGACTTTCTACATTCTCTCGCAATCCCTTTCTGTTTGAAGTGAATAACTGATCTGTGTTAATTAAAAGACTCTGCCTATCGTTTTCTCTCGTCAATCGCATCTCGTCTACATGTTCAACATCTCATCTGAGTTGTGGATTGATAGATAAATGTTTATTGCTATCGATGTAGAGATAGATTATTATAGTTTTTTAGGTTGCTTGAATTGTTCCATGATCGGCAGTCACACTAAACGGTAACCACATGCGTGTTAAAAATTACATCAAACTATTTAATATGAGCAGTTAACCTATTGACTTAAGGTAAAATATGACTTTTACAGGAGAAGAATATGCTTCATATGGTCTTGTAGCTACGTCTTTGACGAGTATGACGATGTGTTCATTATGTATGGTTTCCTCCCACCAAATGTTCGATATCGCGCCATTTTATGTTTTCTTCAATATCAGTATAATCCTTCAATTAAGAAAACTGATTATACTCTTTGTTGGGGGATCTAAGTTAAAGAGCTGTTAATACCTCCTTTATCTGGGTGCAGTCCTCTACCAACTATCTTCATGAATAATCTGATAATTAAACTAACAAAAAAAGATATTGTTGTCTTTAATGTACAGAAAAATAAACACGAGGACATTCAAACATGGGTAACCTTGGCCTTGTTGGTCTTACGTGAGATGGCAGCAACTCTGTCACCAAGAGACAACGCCAGACCTTGACCTTTTGATCTGATTCTCACATGACCAATGATTGGTCCATCTTGCTGTTTTTCAATACACAAATTGGCCAAAGCATCCTCACCAAATGAGGATCTCGAGTACAAATTGGCACTCAGGAACTGACACTCCTCACCAATAACTGCACCAGGGGTAAGACAGGCCATGTTTGTTCCTTTGAGCAGCTCATCAAAGTATGCCTTGAGGGTAGGCAAATTGGACTTGATGACAATCTTGTTCTCCCATTCAAATTCGTTCCACATGTTACGGAACTTGCTCTCAGAACACTTGGCTGGCTTGATGTAGTCCATAATGTCAACGTGAACATCGTTCAAGATAACAATCTTGTTCTCAGAGCCATGACCACCATCGTAAACAATGTTACCAAAGATGACACCAGTATCGGCAGAAGTAACTTTAACCGTGGTCTGGATCTTGAAGAATCCATGTGGTGGGATGTTCTGTGTAGTTGGTCTGTCAATCACCTTCAAGTCACCCAGTGTGGCAAATTCAACGTGCAAGTTGCGCAAAGTTTCTGTTGTCTGGTTAACAAGCATAACATCCAGCACAACATCAAATTGATGCACCTTAACATAGGCTTCTGCGTATACTGGATCAGAGAAACCAGAGAGCTGAACAATCTTGCTGAGTCTTGAAGACAAGTCCTCCTCAACCTTGATACCAGTAGCAGCTGTCAAGTCTTCTTCAGCAGCATTATTGGTCTCCAATCTACCAAACTGTCTGAAGTTGATCACCTCATCAACTTGCTCAACATTCTTGGCCAACTCATCAGCATCCTTCTGAGCTCTCTTCTTGTCCTCTACAGCCAATTGGGTCTTATAGGCATCTCTTGTAGCTTCCAAGAAAGCCAACTCCAACAACTTCTGGTTAGCTTTACCTTCGGCAATATATGTGATAGCGGTCATGATTCTTTCAGCAGAGTCTTCATCAATTTTCTTGGCAACATATGCGGACTCACCAACCCTCAAGATGGAAACCAAGATCAGCATAGCCTCAGCTTTCATGGCATGCAACACCTCTGTCTTGGTAGACACTTCATCCATTCTCAGCATGAGCTTGACAAATGTGGAAGCCAAAACAGCAGATGTGTAAAAGTCGCCATCCAGAATGAACTTACGCAATGGTGGTCTCGAGTCAGAAGTCGTCTCCTTCTTCTCAGTAGTAAAGGCAGACTCAGTAGCATATGTACCATCAGCTAAAACAACTGGCTTGGAAGATCCATTGGTTTTCCCTTCACCATTCTCAGTCTTCTCAGATCCATCTTCTTCATCATCACCACGGTGCTTTCTCTCAGCTTGCAAGATTGGAACCTCACCGATGCAAGCACGGAACTGCTTCCAAGCAGCCTCAATGTCAGAGGATTCAAAGGCATACTCACCAATGATCCAAAGAGCACCACGGAATACCTTACCACTTCTGATACTCTCCAAAGAGAGCAACAAACGCTTGATGATGGAAGATCTGAGGTCTGGATACTTTTCAATCACCTCCTTAATGAAGGTTAAGATTTCAATAGCCGATGTAGTGGAGAGTTCTGGGAGGAACTCGAGTAGCAAGTCAACAACGCCAGCAGCAACCTGAGCGAATCTAATAGCGGTCTGATGGATTGCAGAAATGAGCAACTGTGAGTACTCAAAGGACTTATCAGCGTCAGAAGTGGATGTCTTTTGCAATTCCTTCTTCAACAACTTCAATACCTCATCAACGTTACGGGATGAAACAAGTTCCATAGAAATCTCCAAGGCTCTCTTTCTGATGTCGATATCAGGAGAGGATAGAATTCTCAGAATATCCAGAGTGAGATCCTCCAATACACCCGGATTCTTCTTGTGAATGTCATGGACTCTCTCCAAGACAATGAGCTTGACGTTGTTGTCAGATTCCTTGATGGCCAACTCAATGAACTTATTGGCAGCAAGGGAAACGAAGGATGGATTGCTGGTCAACATCACAATAGATGAGGCTGCCTCATAAGCAACAGAGTTGGACGAGGATTCCAACATCTCAGAGAGCAAGTTAACGTACCTCGATCTCAATTCTGGAGCCTTATCCTTTCTAATGAATTCGATGAAGGCCAACTGTAACAAGGGATCAGTGGTGGACAAGTCGTTGACATTCTCCTGGATATATCTCAAAGCGGCAGTTCTGTCCAAGTTTCCCAAGGAGATAAAAGCGTTACGTTTACATGTTGGATCAGTCTCAACGATAAGGAAGTCAGCAATGATCTCTGGGGCATCTGGAATCAAATGTTCAGAGACCAAGTAGATGGAGTAGATAGCGAATATGGCATACTTTCTGACATAAGCGTGACGGTGCTCGAGACAGGCACGGGCGTTTGGAACGAGCTGCTCCAGCAATTCAGGCTCGTGCAACTTTGTGAGGAATCTCAATGTGTTTCCCCTAATGTACTCGTTTGGATGCTGCAAATCTCTCTGGATGGCGTTACAAACAAGAATCATTTCTTGCTTGAGCTTACCATCGGAGCCAACTTTTGGCACAATCTCCCAATAGAAGTAGAGCAACTTCTTCAATTCCTTGTTTCTAGAGGGCATCACATAACGGATAACATGCATCAAAAGCTCTGGCATTGGGTTACCGTCAAGCATGGCAATGAGAATCTGCTTCATGGCATCAATCTTGGACTCATCCCTGCCCTTCTCCAAGAGGGTCTTGAACTCTGAGACGGTAGCCTTCGAGGCCGGACTTGGGTTAAAGACCAGAGTATAAGCGATATCAGACATTGTTGTGGTCTTCTGATCGCAGTAGTTAGTAAAATGCTCCCGTTGGTGTTGATCTGATCTGACAGGGGTGTGTGTAACGTACAATGTGAATCGACTATGTTAGCTCCAGTAGTCCGTTACAATTGTTTGTTGGGCTTTTATGTGGCGGTTTGAGCTTCTGTGTTTGCTTAGCAAAAGAAACCGGTAGCCAGTGGAACTGCAATGCCGTTGTCTGTGGTTGTTAAAATGCTGTGATTGGTGGTGTTTTTTGTCGTGTTTGTTTGTTGGTGATTTTGGGCGCCTGCCCGTGTCTCGTGGCATTTCAAATTCGCGAAAAAAATTGAGAATATACTATTTAGGAAATAGCTCGATTCGGATACAACGGTTGGGACACATCTAGAGAACTTTCTCTTCTTTGTTCCATATCTTGAAATCATGTTGATGTATAGGCCCTTTACTTGGTTGGAGTGTATATATGAACTCAAAAAACCTAATAATCAGATTATTTTTTGAGTGTGATGACTGAAACCGCTAGAAAGCCTAGTTTTGTGTCAAAAATAGAGTAATCAGGCTCACTTGATTGGCCCTCAGTCGGGGCATCTCCGGTCCGGCCCGGTGACCGGAGCTTGCATATACCATATCGTCATCTCCTTGAAAAAAAAAAGGCCTGACTCTTTTGACAACTTTTCTCTGGGGAAGTGTTTGCTTAATTTCAACAACGACTGAGTTACTGGTTCTATTTTTATCTGCCATAAGACATATATATACACACAAAAGCTGAGACTATGTCATTACGTCGTGGCTTTTCAACGTCGACAAGACAACTTGCGGGACAGAACCTGACAGAAAAGATTGTTCAAAAATACGCTGTTGATTTACCAAAGGGTAAGGTCGTCAAGTCCGGTGACTATGTTTCCATAAGACCAGCTCACTGTATGTCCCACGACAACTCGTGGCCCGTCGCCCTAAAGTTTATGGGTCTTGGTGCCAAGGCCATCAAAGATAACAGACAGGTGGTGATGACCTTGGATCACGATGTCCAGAACAAGTCAGAAAAGAACTTGGAGAAGTATCGTAATATTGAGAAGTTTGCCAAAGAACAGGGAGTTGACTTCTACCCAGCTGGCCGTGGTATCGGTCACCAAATCATGATTGAAGAAGGTTACGCCTTCCCATTGAACCTCACAGTGGCCTCGGATTCCCATTCCAACACATACGGTGGTATTGGTGCTCTTGGTACGCCTATCGTGAGAACTGATGCTGCTTCCATTTGGGCCACTGGTCAGACATGGTGGCAGATCCCACCTGTTGCTAAAGTGGAGTTGAAGGGAAGATTACCAAAGGGTGTTACTGGTAAGGATGTCATTGTCGCTCTTTGTGGTGCTTTCAACAACGATGAGGTCTTGAACCACGCTATTGAGTTCACCGGTGAGCACATTGGCGAGCTTTCTGTTGACTACAGACTTACTATTGCTAACATGACCACTGAGTGGGGTGCACTCTCCGGAGTCTTCCCAGTTGATGACACTTTGATCAACTGGTACAAGGAGAGACTCAATAGATTGCCACAACCACATCCTCGTGTCAATGCTGAGACCGTGCAGAACTTGATTGACAATGCTATCCAACCAGATGCTGATGCTTACTACGCTAAGCACCTCACATTGGACTTGGAGTCATTATCCCCATACATTTCAGGACCAAACTCTGTCAAGATTTCGAACTCATTGGCCGACCTCTCCAAGAAGAACATGAAGGTCAACAAGGCCTACCTCGTTTCCTGTACCAACTCTCGTCTCTCTGATATCAAGGCTGCTGCTGATGTTGTCAAGGGCCACAAGATTGCCGATGGTGTTGAATTCTATATTGCAGCTGCTTCCTCCAACGTTCAGAAGGATGCCGAAGATATTGGTGCTTGGGAGACATTGCTCGAAGCCGGTGCCATTCCATTGCCAGCTGGTTGTGGCCCATGTATTGGTCTTGGTACCGGATTGTTGAAGGAAGGTGAGATTGGTATCTCTGCTACCAACAGAAACTTCAAGGGTAGAATGGGTTCTAAGGACGCTTTGGCCTACTTGGCTTCTCCGGAGGTTGTTGCTGCATCTGCTGTTCTCGGTAAGATTGGTGGCCCTGAAGAGATTGGTGGTGGTGCCGTTAATGGAGCACAGGGCATTGTTAAGTCCATCACTATTCCAGAGAAGCCAACCTCTTCTGATGACGCTGCTGCTAGTGGTGCTGTTGAAGTCATGGAGGGGTTCCCTAAGTCCATTGAAGGTGAACTGATCCTCTGTGATGCTGATAACATTAACACTGACGGTATTTACCCAGGTAAGTACACATACCAGGATGACGTTCCAAGGGAGAAGATGGCTGAGGTCTGTATGGAGAACTATGATGCCGAGTTCGGTGCTAAGACCGGCCCTGGTGACATTATCATTTCTGGTTTCAATTTTGGTACTGGTTCTTCTCGTGAACAGGCTGCTACTGCTATCTTGGCCCGTGACATGAAGCTTGTTGTTGCTGGTTCTTTTGGTAACATTTTCTCTAGAAACTCCATTAACAATGCCCTGCTGACATTGGAAATTCCAGATTTGATCAACATGCTCAGAGAGAAGTACAAAGATGCCCCACAGGAGTTGACTAGACGTACTGGCTGGTTCCTCAGATGGGACGTGGACTCTGCCACAGTTACTGTTAAAGAAGGTAAGGATGGTAACATTGTGTTGCAGCAAAAGGTTGGCGAGTTGGGCACCAACTTGCAGGACATCATCATCAAAGGTGGTCTCGAAGGCTGGGTGAGATCTGAGTTGGCTCAACAGTGAGCTTGGGCATGTTGCTGGGGGGGGGGGGAGACATAGATCATTTATTAACTGCATTGTATTTATTAGAACAGATTTTCTTTTTTCTTCAATTGTGAAAACTACACAGTAAATTTTCTACGATATCGGGCTACCTATTTTCATCATTAGATTATAAAAAAACGCTATTGTACAATGTAAGAACAGAAAGTGCAATTATGATGTGGAAATCACTTGGATAGGAGAAGGATGAGGAGGGAATTTATGGGGGGGGGGTCATCAAAGGTTTTGTGTGTTCATGTCGATGCTTTGTTCAAAATAAAAGAGTTCAGAGAGCTGGAATCTCCTTAACAACCTCATCAAAAGTCTCACGGTACTCAGAGGCCTTTTCAGCTGTCTTGCTGTTTTTACCACCACCTGGGACAATCATCACGACGGAGGTTGGTCTCTTTGTGGCACCAGCAGAACCCAAGTCCTCCTTTGATGGAACAAAAAGGAATGGAACAGCAGAGTCTTCACACAGCACTGGGATGTGGGAGATAACGTCTGGAGGAGAAATGTCACCGGCAATAACAACGAGACCTTTCTCACCTTTTCTCAAGGCCTTAACAACCTCCTTAACACCTCTCTTGACGTGCTTAGCCTTTGAGGCCTTCTTGACGGTCTTCAACACCTTCTTGTTCAACTTCTTTGGAGCGAGTGGCTTAGCGAACGGCAGCACAGCTGGCATTCTCTTCTCGTAGTTGTCTTCACCATCCTCTTTCACAGATTTGTCCTTCTTAGCCATCTTTGATTGGTTTAATTAAAGTGTAACAGCAACCAAAACAATATATAATGATGAATTGCAAGTAAGCTTCAATGGCTTGAAATTTTTTTTCTTTTCCGGGAGAGAATAAAAGAGCCCTCGGAATTTGAGTCCAAACTTTTCACCCTCGGAAATCGTCCTTTCTTTCTCTTTCTTTTTACACGAGCCAAAATTTAATGCGCTCTTTTTTTGTATGTGTGGACGACGTTTTGGCGTTGATTAAGGTGGAGATTTAACTATCACTGCACTTATATATAAAAAAGATGATCAGTCACAGACTTCCGGTTGTACAGAGCACGCGTCTGTTTTCTACGACAGCTTCAGCGCTGGGAAGACCTGCTGCCAACATCGTCAAGCCGGTGCACCACAGAGTGAAGATCGACAAGAACAAGTTGTCTCCACGATTCCAGGGCCTTAAATACGAGAAGAACGACATCAGATCTCCTGGATTCAGACCAACAGCAACATATCAAGACCGTGTTCAGGAGTACTACGAGAACACAGTGAAGTCTGACCTGCTGCTCATCAACGCAAGCGACAATGAGAGAACAACGCTTGGTCACAAGCGTAGACAATGGGACGGCACATCGCCGTTCCACCTGAACAGAACGCTAAGAAAGCCGAATGGATCTGCGGCTGAGACACCAAATGAAGTTCCACACACATCGAAGAACATCCCAGAGATTGAGGAGATCCACATCAACTGTTATGTTGAGCAGGCCAAGGACAACTCCAACCACGCCCTCAGTGCATTGGTCCAGTTGCAGCAGATCACTGGTGTTAAGTCATACCCGATCTACTCCAAGACCAACGTCATCCACTGGAGGGTGCGTGCTGGCTATCAGATGGGTGCTCGTGTCACCTTGAAGGGTCGTCCAATGCACCAGTTCATCACCACTTTGACTGAGATTGTCATGCCCAGAATCAGAGAGTACAGGGGCCTATCCAACAAGTCCGGTGACAGATTGGGAAACATCCAGTTTGGTCTCAGACCGGAGGATGTGAGATACTTCCCAGAAATTGACGCTAACCAGGATCTCTGGCCTAGAACCTACGGTTTCCACGTTAACGTTGTTACTTCAGCACAGACCGACTCTGAAGCCAGAACTTTGCTGAGTGCATTCGGTATCCCATTCTTCGGCTCTGAGAAGGGTGTGAAGCCAGAAAACACGGAGTATTGATTATTTTTTTATATAACCATTTATATCTGTACATATCTCTCATTAGGATTATTGTGGTAGTGAAGTTTGTTTGTTTATCGCGCTAACCTATGAAATCAATTAGTATTTTCAAAGAAAAGAGCTTTCATCAACACAAACTGACATAATTTAATACCGACCCACCCAAATGAAAACAAGGAGTGCATTGTTAGAGGACAATGCCAATCTTTTCTTCCAATTACTCGAGGAGAATGACGTTATCCTTTGTCCAGGGTTCTCTTCCTCACCGTTCAAGCGGTTTCTTCATAGAGTGAAGGATACACGGTTTGCTTATGTTAGTGATGAGGATACATTAAACGGAGAACACAACAGCTTTTGGGAACTAGGGAGAGTCAATGATAATCTATCGCTTACTTATGACATGGCAATACATTGGCTGTCTCAGAAGAAGGGATTTGGAGATGTGGATTTTGTACTGCTGGACGGGATTGACGATCGATCTTTGAGCTCTGATGTATTCATCGCCTTGTTAGAGACCGTTAAGAAGAACTGGAGCTTCAAGTTGGTTATACCACTGAAATCACAATATAAGGTTGATCTTTACAGAGGCTTTTTGGAGAAACAAGGACGCAAAATTGGTGTTTTTGACGTTGTGGAATCACCAGAAGTAGACATTCTCTTCTTACCAACACCGCCACCACCGGTCCCAAAGCTTTATGAAGAGATGACTAACACACTCAGAGATATCTTCAGTATCGACACAATCAGTGACTCCTATGATGTTCTTCTGCTCGTTCCCTGGAAATCGGAAGTGGGTCTGCTGAGTCAAACCATCACTTCCTCCATTGTACCGAGAGACTTCTCCATCATTACCGACACCACTGATTACACCACCAAAGGAACACACAGAAGAGTCATAATTACAGATAGAAGTATACAGTTCTTGAATATTGAACACAGAATCAAGTATATCATTGATAGTGGGCTTATTCAGATTACAAAGACGGGAAACAATGACTTTGATCACGTCCTAAGGAAGCAGACGAATACCAATCGTATACGTCAACATGCCTCCATTTTGAGCTATGAAGGATCAAAATACTTTTGCATGACAACGCCCTCACTTAGAGATTTTGAATATGGAATCGAGAATACTTCATTGATTCACCACATGATCTACTGCTCCAAGTTCTCGCTCAAGTTCCATCAATTGAGTTTCCTCATGGCCCCACCCCCTTTGGCAATTCTCACAACGCTTGATCATATGTTCTATCTTGGTCTTATTACGATCCTTAATGGCCAAGATTACGAATTCACTCCACTATGTAAACAATTGGCACCGCTTCATATCCCACCATCACTTCCTGTCCTTTCGTTATACATTTCGCTCTTCAAATCATCCACACTCGATCTCCTAAGACTTATTTCACTTATAGAAATTATTGGAACACATACACTTTCTTCATACCTGAAATCCCAATCGTTTGATCCAAGGCTTGTTGCTCCAACCTCTGATCTCCTCACGTTGATGAATGTCGTGAATGTCACTGTTTTCGGTGAAGATGTTGATCCACAAAGGAGAAAAGTGAGTAAGAATCCACTTGGGAAGGATACAATCAAACGTATCAAGGATCGAGCTAGAGAGTTGAGTCAAGTCATTAGTGTCAGTAAACGAGCCACTGATGATGAGAGCGTGGAAGAGGCCTTGATACTTGGTGGTCAGCTGCTTTTTGGAGTCATTGAAAAAACTGGTGAAGTGGTGAAAGTGGTCCCAGTTATTCCGTTTGATGATGATGTTTCCATGGAGATGGTGATTAGAAGAAATGCTAAGGAAGCAGACGTTTTTCTGGATGGTGATCTTGTGCTTATCCATGGCTACTCATTAGAATATCATGATAAACAGCAGAGAGCCTACATCGATTTGGTGTCAAGAGTCTCCAAAAACATGGCATTGAAGTTGTCCAAGGTGATCAAACGTGCTTAGCGTAACACTTTTATGAAGGTGATATAAAGAAACAAAGAAATTAGTTGATTAAACAGGCTCTGTGCTGTATGTGTGTGATCGGAATAATTTTTAATTCCGAATTTCCCATCTGAGCCATAATGGTGACACAAAGATGAAGCAAATGCGCAGATGAATAAAAAACAATAGGAAAGAGAAAGCCAGTTATCACGAAAGGATCCTTTCTTTAATTGAGATATCAAGGAGAACAATGAGACCTTGCTCTAATCGCCGCTCAGTCAGTCGTCCAACCAGTGGTCGCACTCTCATAAGTGCCGAGACCAATGTTCCCTATGACCCTTCACTTCCAAGCTATGCCCAGTCTACAGTTGCTCATACACAGAGAGTGAATACCGCCCAAGGTAGGGGATCTATCAGGGCTGTTTCAGGCCATGCTACTTTTAGAGCAGGCAATGCTAAAGTTTCTCCGACTTCCAGGCCTCAGTCCAATAGATTGCAGAAAGGGCATACAATTAGTTCGTCCCCGTCCAAGATTACACCTTTGAGGAAGCGTCCTTCATTTATTGGAGTGTTTGGACAGAGCAGTGGAACCGTGAGTCCTGACGATGGGACAGTGTCGCCATTGTTGTTTGAGTGGAAGAAGAGCCCTGGATACAAATCACCAAAGTTGATTCGCCCCAAGACAGGGGAAATAAACTTTGAGAAGGAAACGAATGAGGATTCTGACAGCGAAGAAATAGCTACAGAGCCAGCAGAGAAAGTCTCTGCACTCAAGTTTGAGAAGGACGATGAGGCATTCCAGAAATTGTTTAAGGAGATGGAGTGTGCTTTACAGGACGTGTTGCACATCTCAGAGAGTGCTTATAAGAATCAATCTGCTTACAGCTCTACACAGTTAAGGGCTCTTGTGAAAGGGGTAGAGAGTGTTCCTGTTACACAGTGGGAAGGCTTGGTGGACTATCATCTGAAGCAATGCAGCTTGTTTGAGAAGAGACTTGAAGCTGGCCGTGTGCTGATCACCAAGGTGTTGGAGGTGAACAATGAGTTGTACTCAAGATGTGCACACTACCAAGAGCAACTCTCAACGAACTGTTGCATCCATTCAGCAAACACACTCACCAACACGAGCCCATTGGAGGAGATGAACTCTTTACAAGGTAATGAAGATTTTAGGGGTATATCCGAAAATGAATATCAGCTTAAGGAAACGCTTGATGATGCAGCTGAGCCAACAAAGGCGAGTGAGATCCATGATGGAGCTGAGACGTACAAAAGGATCTTCCGGACGTTATCTCCATCCAATTTTCTTGCTTGAAGAGGGAAGGCAGCGTATTAAGCAGCTACCACAACAGTTCCGTTTAATAAGTACCTCTTGTTGTTTTTTGGTGAGTTTTTATGGGAGAGATCCCCCACAATTTCTGATTTATAACCGTAACCGGCCCACAGTTCGGTATATCAACTGAAATGTGATGCATGTTAAATGAAGTCTATGAGAAGAGTAGTAGTGTGATATATACCTTATGCCTAAGCTCCTAAATACAAAATATGTCTTTATTGTATCTTCTTTTGAACTCTTTAATAATCCCAAAAGGGGTAATCGGTTCTCGGTGTCCGAAAGCGGTAATCAGAAAACAGCCGTTTCGAAGTGCGGGCACAAAAAGCCAGGGGGGAACAGAAAGGGAACTAAAAATTTCAATTAAATAAGGAAATTAATAAATTCATTGTTTTGAATGTTGACACATTCATTTACTTTCATTCACATTAAAATCATTCACACACATATCTAAATTTGTATAATGACAACGAGGACACCGACAGTGACGAATTTCCAGCCAACTATCGAGAATTGTGACCCGCTTCTCGTTCACAAAAGGGGAACACCACACCAGTTTGCCCTCTCCGAGAGGCCAGTTCTTTATGGAGGAGGTCGCAAGTGGACACTACGATGCTCTGATCCATCATCATTACAGCTTTTCGCCTTGAACCACGCTGAGCCAATCGAAATCGACGTATTTGTACTCACATCCGGGCTCGTCCTCTGGTTCACAAGCTGTGCAAAGGGCCTTGAGATCCCATACTCGTGCGTCGGTGCTAATGCACTGAAACAGGACACTGTCAAGAGAAGGATGATGCTTTACCTTCAAGTGAGTGCGACAGGAGCCCTTGAGAGTGACTGTTACGCCCATGATATCGGGTACGACGCAAGCGTCGAGTTTGAGCTTGTGCCGATGTTTGCTGAGAATGAGAGATACTACAACGACTCCATTGAGAGGCTTTTCACGTATGAGTTCTTTGGTGTTAATAAAGGTGACAAGATGGTCATGTCCACTTTCAATGCCATCTCACAGTGCTCATCTATGTATCTCAGCGAAAGCGAGTATGACAGTTGCAGAGAAGATGAAGATGACCCAGAGCTGGTACACTGGGTCTCAGTGTCGAACTACGAGTACGGTTACGAAAATGGTGGTGATGCCGATGACATGGATATGAACTCCAGCTTTGAGGACGGTGGCTCTAGTGGAGTTGACGTTGTGCTCTATGACGAGTATGGCAGAAGGAGAACCAGGGATGAAATGGAGCATTCTCCAAGAGACATTAAGAGAGTCAAGTGTTGACCTATGAAGAACAAGAAAACTTAATGACGCAATGACATAATTCAAAGAGGATATAAAATTAACCTGGTAGATAAACAATAAAAACCAACACCATTTTATATAATGACCATTCAAACAAGCAACATAATTATGGAAAGAGACATAAGAACTGAAAAAACACCAAACCTTTCAAACCATTACTTACTTTTTCTTATCCTTCGTTTCAACTTCACCACCGCATCGTAAACACTTGTAGGCCCTTACAATGGACCCATCCGCCTTCTTGATATCCATTTTTCCTGTGTTCTCCATAGCCAGCCACTCACCTTTAGCAGGGATACGACAGCAGTTCTTCTCCACACAACGGGCACCAGTCTTCTTGTATCTCAACCCACAAGAGTTACACAGCTGGCCAGCAGCGACGGACCACGAGGGTCTCCAGCACGGTGACTGCTCCGTGCCACAAGAGATACAGACACGCGTGTGTGCGTTGTGGTGGTGGATCGTGTATGTGTGGTTTGGGCCTTTGTGGGTCTGTGTATGGATGAAGTTTTTGTTGAGCTTGGGTTGTTGATTGAGCTTATGATGACCCTTCCATGAAGAAGCCTGTGGGGATCCCGAGAATGACGTTGGGGATGTCGGTGATTGTACCTTAGAGTATGTGTAATTACTTGTGTTGTGTGGGTAAGAAGAAGTGGATCCCTGTAGATACGCCGGTGGGGCAATTGGAGAGGAGTGGTTCTTTGGTGTGGATGTTAACCTGGAAGCATACGGAGAAGAAGAAAGCAAGTCTTCGTAGTCAGTGGAAGCACGCCTCTCCCTTGTGTTCATCTCTATCATCTTGGAGCTGATTCTAGAATTAAACTCTGGCTTAGCGCATTTCTCGTGATCCAGCTGTTCTTTGAGCTCAGTGAGGAAGATAGCGTCATTCAAAAGCTCAAAGCCCGGTTTATCGAGACGAAGCATGTTCTTCAAGTTGTTGAACTTCTCAGGGAAGTTCTTCTCAATCCAGCATTCCAAGTTCATTCTCCAATCATCGTCATTGACGCAAGTGTCTGGATAATCCAACGAAAACCGTGTAATGCCCTTAAGTCTGTCACCCGTGAGACTGCTCAAAGACGGAAGCTTCATCTCGTTCTTTGGAGAGGTATGAGAAAGCTCTGGCAATACATCATCAGTCAAAGTGGAAACAGGAGGCAACAGTGTAGAAGCAGATGGGACCACTGTTGTAGGGACAGACAATAACGGCGTGGCTTTCTCAATATGAAATGGCTCAGACAGCTGTGTGATAGGAGAGTCTGGCGTAACGATCATGGAGGAGGAGTTTATAGTAGTGACACCTGGTGAAGAAGGGCTTAGAGATCTTCTTCTGAAGCTCGAAGCAGAGACAATTGGTGATGATACCGGGCCAGTTCTTGAGCGTTTGGAATCAGGAGCATTGTCAAATTCATCAAGAAATCTCTTTCTCTGGAGTGATGAAGAGGAGGAAGGGCTGGAAGCTGAAGCAGACGATGATGATGCTTCTTTGTGGGCGAGTAAATGGAGCAAATTGGAAGCTGGCATGTTGAGGGACGAAACAGTGCTCATCCTTGACAGTTTAAAGAGTGATAGACGTGGAGTGCCTTAAATTCAAATCGGGCAAAATACCTAGTGGCGTTTGCTCTGGAAAGAAGAAGGTAATC
The DNA here is from genome assembly GCA_030574135.1 of Petasospora petersonii. NCBI lineage: Eukaryota > Fungi > Ascomycota > Saccharomycetes > Phaffomycetales > Wickerhamomycetaceae > Petasospora > Petasospora petersonii. The sequence goes on along the minus strand of JAJMEM010000034.1, from coordinate 44,978 downwards.
GAACCCCTGTAGAAATCGGCTTCGCTACCGAGTGTTGAGTGTCTTAAGTTTGCAGCAGAGCGTAATGATAAAAGGGCAGATCTTTCAAAGAGATCAAGGCCTCAAGCGTATGTTTGGGGAGCTTTGCGTATGTGGATGACGTGTGGTTACCTAGACGATTGGAACTTGGATCAGATACGACAAAGTGTAAAAAATATAATTTGTACCCGATCTGGAGGCCTAAATTGCCTGAAATGGATTTGCGGGAAGCACTGATGTAAGTTGAGAAGCAGTAACAGAGGAAACAGTGATGTGTTTCTATTGGAGTAGTCTCACTTGAAGATTTTGTGGAAACGAGCGTAGATAAAGCGAGTGTGTGTGTGCTTTCAGTTTTAGAAAAACTAAATGAATGTCGTTGGGAATTGATAGAAATCAAGATCGCAGATTCGTCGCTTTCCACTAAAATAATTTGCTTGGAGAGAGATCAGGGGATGCTACCCAGCTATATATCTAGATACGGGGGAGAGAGGGGGTGGGGTCACTAGTGGCTGGTGTATCATACATTCCCTTACCGTAAATAAGCTGTATTTACAATAGAAACAATCGTCTATTTTAATCACCAGCCATGCTAACTTTTGTGTGGCCAGATCTGGCACCTAAGGCGCGTTGGGTAAGCTTTCTAACTTCCCGATTCGGTTGGATAAGATCTCCGAAAATGGAAAGTGTCATGCACATTTGCGGCGGGTGCATTTCCCGAAATAGAGTATTTCCTGATACGGACATAATTTTGTTTTTTGCCGCTACACACAGACCAGCTATGACACTTAAAGAAATGGCTCAAAAATAAGACAAATCCAGTTTACTGTTTATCCATGTGTATTTTTCTTTTTCTCGGATCTGATCCTTGTTGCATGTGCTGAATGACAGCTGGCTCACAGATCATAAATTGATCTGAATCTGATCTGGTGTAAAGGCGAAGGTAATAAGCTGTAAGAGAAGGAAATGAGAGTTCTGCTACAGACCCCAAACTTAGGTATGTAAGAAAAAAACTACAGACAGCAAGATTACATAGGCAGCAGAAACAGGTTTCGTTTTACATAATAATACCATGCAAATAGCTTTAAATTATACGAAAAGAGAACGAACCAAAAAAAAGTAATGTCAAGAGTACAAAAAATGTAAGGTCATTTAAACTCTCTCAGAGTTGACATAGACCTTTCTAGAATTAGCTTCGAAACCATTGAATGGAGAAGCAGCAGCAGAAGTGTAAGCACCCAAGTTAGGGAAATAGATCCAATCACCCACCTGGACATCCCTGCACAGTTTAGTCTCCTTGGAGATACAATCCAATCCATCGCAGGTTGGACCCCACAAGGAGACAGTGTACTTACCCTTTTGCGCACCAAACAAGAACTCACCACCGTGAGACAAAACATGAGCCTCTGGTTGTTGGTGGTCAAACAAGATACAGTTCAAGTTACCGTAGACACCATCGTTGACGTAGATCATTGCCTTATCATCAACGGAACGCTTAGCAATCACGTGAGTGGCCAGAGTGAATGCATTGGCGACAAAGAAACGACCTGGTTCAGCAATGATATTGACACCAGTGGAGACAGGGAAGAAGTTGTCCAATGCGACTCTCAATGCATTGGAGGCTGGGACAAAAGTGTCAGCAGAGAATCCACCACCAACGTCCAAAACACTCATGTTAAACCCGAATTCAGCACCCATGTCGAATACTTGACGTGCATCACGAACTGCCTTGATCAAAGCAGAAGTGTCAGAAGCACCGGAGCCAACGTGGAAGGAAACACCACCAATGTTGAGGTCCAACTCCTTTGCAGTCCGCAAAAGCTCTGGAACACTAGTCATTGGTGCACCATACTTTGTAGACAGTTGACATTGGGCAGATGAGTCATCAGTGATAATTCTCAACAAGAGCTTGCACTCTGGGTGGAACTTCTTCACCTTGTACAGCTCATCAACGTTATCAAAAGTGGTCAAGTTGATACTATTCTTCTTTGCAAATCTTAGAGAGGAGGCAACTTTACATGGATGAGCATAAACGATTCTAGATGGGTCGACACCTAACCCGGTGATTGTCTCAATCTCGCCTTTAGAGGCACAGTCAAAGTTGACGCCGTGAGAGGCCAACAAGTTCAAAACCTCTGAATCTGGATTGCATTTAACAGCGTAGTATGGGTGGACCCTTGGTAATTGTTCTTGCCATAAATGGAGCAGTCTCTCAACTTTGCCCAAGTCACAGACAAAGAAGGCATCTTCGGCACCAGAGTCACAAGTGGTGAAGTCAACCTGCTCAATCTGTTTTTTCAAAGTGTCACCAATCAACTGCTCTGATCTCTCCGTTTCAATGGAAACCCCTGGGACAGTGGAAGAAGTTGAAGCAACGCACAGGTTGTTGAGTTGGACATCAAGAGCCCTTCTAGCAACTTCGGATCTGGTGGACTCCTGCTTTAGCAACCCAGCAGCAAATAGTGGCTGCTGATGGTGGTTAATCTCGATTGGAGCCATCGCAGCGTCAGTATGCAGCACTTTGGCAGAAGTAGCAATACAAGAGGAGGAAGAGACTATTGGACTTCTCTTCAAAATGGCGCTCTCAGCGAGGCGCAAGACAGTGGACTTGGTCAGTGTGATGGATTGCAACAAGAGCCTCTCCAGATGGTGAGAGACTTAGTTGGGTGGAAAAGATTTGAGAAAACAAGACTGTGTAGATGGGCAGTACACAGCTTAGACGATGTGGAACTTCAAGCGGCAGCTCTCGTTGGTTTTAGAAAAGAAAGTTGGAGACAGGAAGTCAGCTGGGGGTGGTCTCAAAAGTAATTAAGAAAGTGGGACTGTCTGGGTGTCGAATGGTGGAAGTTCAGTGGCTGCTGTGAGAAAGACGTGCAAAGGAATCCCTGATTTAAGAAAATAGAGGGATACTGCACGTGGCACAGCTGTAGATTATATAGAGGAAATGTTCAGTCAAAGATGTGATTCAGCCGATCTGTTCTTGTTAGAAGTGTATAGAACAGCGAAGGGGAATCCAAAGAGAGCAGGAACGGTAGTAGTCGGTAAAACAAACAGTAAGGAGTTCAAAAATGAGTGAGCCGTAGACCTTTCCAAAGAACAGATGTTGTGCTTGTCTTCTTTTTAAGTTGAGAGAGACGTGTTTTGTGTTTTGTTGTAGGTGAGTGTTTTTTTATTTATGGTTTGCTGTGAAAACATCGAATTTTTCAGAACTTTTTTTTTTTCAATTTTTTTTATCCACCATCGGAAATTCTAGTCGGAATTTTTAAGGAAAATGTCACTATGTACACGGGTACTTAATAGAGTAGTTAATTAAAATGCTAGAGCTTCCTAAATAATCAACAAATGCATATCATCAAAGTAAAAAAAAGGAGTTTTAGTACCAGAAGATTACTAATCACTTAAGGTGCCTTCCGGTGCTTGGTACGGGAGAAAGAATACTGTCTCGCGAGTCTCTGGATCCCCTTATCTTTTGTAACCTCTTCATCAATCTGCTGTCTGAGACGAGCCTCCCGTTCCAAGTCCTGCTTGTGCATCTCCTGTGGTAACGGTGGCATGGCCTCGTTCTTCAAATCTGCACGCTTGGCCTCCTCAAATGTGGAGATGGAACGACGAATCTCCTCAGATCCACCAAGCAAGGCACCACGAGGCAAGATACCACCAGCGTATGAACGAAGTTTCTCAACATTCTCAGCTTCTTCTCTAAGAACACTGAACATACGTGACACACGACCAATTGCGAGGATCTTGTTACGCAGCGCTCTTCTCGTTACAGCCATCTCATCTGACTCGGAGTCAGGCGTACTGTTTCCTCCTGTGACCTCAACATCTGTGTCAGCGTTCGAGGCTGAGATGTTCTCCACAGTTTCAGCATCAATGGGTGTCTCCTCGTCCAATTCCTCCTCTGTGCAGATGTTGAGTACTGCAACGAGAATATCAGTGACCTTCTCACCTACAAACGGCAAGGACCATGAAAACACATCCATAAAGTTGGGCAGCCAGTAAGGGTGTGGTGTGTAGTTGAACTGTCTGATGTTCATGACGTTATTTCCGTACTTCAATACAGCTGCCTTGTTCTTGTAAGTGTCGAGGTAGTTAGGGGCCGAGAACATCGTTAGTAGACTGGGGAATCCAGTCTCTTTCGAGCGACGATACATCCTATAACCTGCATCTTGGGCCTCATGGGCACGAATGACAGACAGTAAGTTATTACGTTGCAAGAATTGCGTCACGGCCTTGTAAGTGAAGGCGTAGGAGCAGCCCCTAACTGTGTTTGGCATGAAGGTAGCCCCTTCGTAATCGTTCTCGTCGTAGTCCTCCACTGGGTCAGACCATAATATGTCACACATGAGGCCACGAGTCGGAGGTTCTCTGAAACGGTCAATTCTGTTCACATCTTCCGGCGTGTGCAATTCTGGTGAAATACCACCATGGCAGCAAAAGTATTGGTTGTTCATCAATGCTGCCAGAGGGAGCGTATTAAAGGACTCACAAGCAGCCATGTAAACAGTGGCGGAGTACTTGTGGAGACATTCCATCTTGAACGTGAAATACTCAGTCAGATGTTTGCACTCATGGTTACCACGTAAGAGGAAGAATGTATTAGGGTAATGGCACTTGAGAGCCCATAGGTACAAAACACATTCAATGGAGAATGATCCTCTGTCGACATAATCGCCCAAGAACAGGTATGACGTCTCAGCAGGGTCACCACCTACTTCAAACAGCTTAAACAGGTCATGGAGCTGGCCGTGGATATCACCACATACTGTAACAGGAGCTGGCACTGTCAACAGGTTTGGCTCTCTGCGCATGACTGCTGCGCCCTGTTGCAAGATCCTCACCACCTGATGCTCGTGGAGTCTTCCTTCCCTTGCCAAATGGTCCTTTAGGAAGTCGAGCTTCGGGAGTCCAGCACGGGATTCGAACAGCTGTTCATCTGTGGGCTTGGTGTTTGCAATTGGAGTGACATTCTTGTTGATCCTCTCCTTGGTGGACACGGTCTTACCGGCTTCTGTACGGATAGAAAAGTCTCTTGCAGGTGGTTTCTTAGTGGAGTTCATTGCCCGCAATGCTGCTCCAATTTTTTCGGAGTTTTCCTGTGCGGACATGGTGAGTTGATGTAAGATATAGTTCTAGAGAGTTTGCTTTGCCAATTGAACAATTAAAAGAAAAGACAGAGCCAAAAGTTTGCTTTACATTCAGCCCACTTCTTCAGTGAGAAAGCTGGCTGATTTCGCGGGGCCGCGGGAATGTAACTAAAAAAATAGACCAAATAGGAAGCTTCCTTGATATGGAAATATTCGCGATATACATAAAACTTTCATGGGGGAGGTCCTGATGAGCTTTCTTTTTATTCGTATTGATTTAAAGGATTTACCCTTATGTCTATATTCTTTTCCTTCTAAGTCAAAACATGACTACTCTCACTATCGACACATCAGACTTTGTGGAGGCTCCACAGGGGGCCAACTCCCTGAAGTTCACAGACGAGAAGCAACAGGCCAACTTTGCCCTCGGAGTATCAATGGTCATCCATTCATGGCAGGCACTTGATCTTGCCGTTGCCAACCAATGGGGTGGCGCACAGTCCGAGGAGAAGCGTGATTGGATCACAGCGATTGTTGTGGACCTATTTGAGGAGAAGGTTGTGGACATTGAACTCATTGAGGAGACGATACTGAACGCCATGGCCGATGAGTTTGACGTTCATGTTGAAGACGACTCATCTCTGCCTATCGCTGATAAGGTCCTCAAGGTATATAGACAGTGTGAACAGCAGGATTACATCCAAATCCGTCAGGCTTATACTGAGTGGGAACAGAAGCAGCAGCAGAGACAGAACAGACGGAATCAGCATCAGCATGTGGAGATCCAAGAGGACCCAAACAACCCAGGCAGCGAGGATAATGATGATGATGATGATGATGATGATGACAATGATAATGAAGGTATTCCACAATTACAGGAAGATACTGAGATGAATGATGCTGAACCACAGGGACCAATCATTGACGATGATGGATTTGAGCTTGTGCAGAAGAAAGGTAGAAAGAGATACTGAGAGGTAAAAAAGGTTACATATATTGTATTGATAGAAGAATAGAAAGAGAAACGAAGCATTACCCCTTGATAAAATATAAAGCATTTCAAAAAAATAAGTGAAGTGAATATACCTTAATAAAGTGTATAAAAGCCCAGAGTTCGCGATGAACTTTCCTCTCATATTAAGAGCAGATATCATATAAATATACACCCCTATTTAAGTCATACAAAGAACAGTTATTCCCTATAAATGAGGGCCAATATTGATACTATCATAAACACTTTATTTCAGCCTCTTGTTTGGGGCTCTTTACTGGTCTGTGGCTTGTGGGTAACCTTTTCTTAATCCCACCATTATATGGGGTAAATACTAACACATAAGAAAGATATACTACACCAGTATGGATAGCCCGCTATTTGGTGATTACGACTTTTTCAATAGCCTTACTAAGGCACTTTAACCGAAAATATCGACTTCGAGGTACTTGGAATGAGCTTGGAAACGAAGATATTGCGGTAATCACAGGAGGATCAAATGGATTAGGGTTGGAGCTTGTAAAGTTGCTTTTACAACGAGGAGTCCAATGTATTGTCGTTGACAGAGAGCCCATCTCTGATTCTCATGTTGCTCAAAGTTGTTCTTGCTTTATCCAATGCGATTTAACCAAGGAGACAAGTATACTGAAGGTAATCAACAAGATCAAGCTGGTTGGTACCCCAACAGTGCTTATAAACAACGCTGCCATGCGCCATTCAGAGCCCTTGAGCGAGCTGACTTACCAGCAAATGAATAATCTAATCACATTGAATACTGTTGCTCCCGTTATGTTCATGAAAGAGTTTCTACAAACGACGGGTCGACTTTACACGGTGAATGTGTCATCGATTTTGGGTCTCGTTAGCCCAGCCAATCTGTCAATCTACTCCGCTACGAAAGCAGCGTTAGTATCCCTGCACGAATCAATTTCACATGAACATCGATCAAATAGCAAGAGGTTCCTTCTCGTCACACCGGGACAACTCGACACGAAAATGTTCGAGGATGTGGATCCACCAAAGCAGTTTTTGGCCCCTGTCGTTAAAGCTTCTTGGCTCGCTTCGAAGATCATATACTGCATTAACAAGGGCGAAAGAGGCACATTAAATGGACCATTGTACACCTATTTCATCCCACTGCTGAAGATGTTGCCCTATTCGTTATCTGAGTTTGCCAGGTGGTTCAGCGAGATGGATGAGAGCGTTAAGTAGAAACACACAGCTGTGTCAGGACATATCTAAAATATAAATATAAATATATATATTCTTAATTTCGTTATAAAGGTCACTTCTCCTTAGCATTTTCATCAATCAACTGCTTCTTAAGCCAACCAGCCAACTCAGCATCGTGCAAATTACCAAACTTGTCAAAGACATCCTTGAACTCCAATGTGGCCTTCTTTATCACAGCTGGTGCCTTCTCTTGAGATTTGATCGTCAGTACAAGCTCATATTCCGGAGTGTACTTGTCCACAGTTCCAGCAATGTCGAGGTAGATGGTCTGTTTCTTCTTATTCTCCTTGGACTTCTTCACACCTTGGTAAATTGTATTCTTCTCAACAAACTTGGAGTGCAACCAGGCAATCGCACTGAAAAAAGCGTACAAAGCTAGCAGAATCTTGGTGTATGGCAACGCCTCCTCAAACTTCATCTTCTTCTCCAAATAAAACGTCAAGCCTGAAACAGCAGCAATTGTGTACCCGATCGCCAATCTCGTGTCTTCAAGTGTGTGTCTTTGGGTGTAGCCAAGCGTGGAAAGTACCAATGGTAGACGCTCATCAACGGCTGTACGGAGATCAACCACAGAGTTCAAATTAGCTGTTCTCAATGACATTGTTTATTCTTTATCGATTGGTGTATGTTTGTGTGTCAATTGCCAAATTAAAAGATTTCCTCTAAATTTTTTTTTCTATAATTGACAACGTGGTCTCCCTCCACACCCCTTTGTTATGTTTTGTTACCAAAAATGCGCGATGATCTTTCACCTGCGCAGCTTTAAATATTCGCGGAATGGTACGTGCAACAAAGATATATAACCTACAATCCATAAGGTTTCATTAAGAATTCGTTATTATTTCTTGTCTCTCGAGTTGCCTTTGTTCTTCTTCTTCTTTCAGTCTTATACCATTGATCCTCCACTAGGGGTCGAAATTCCATTCGGAATAGTAAAAGAACTCTTCTCCAGCGTCGAAGGGTCAATGGTTCCAGTTGGCACAGAAGAAAGCGTCGAGAAATCAAGAGACTCGGATGTGGTTGGTTTTGGTGGAGGAATCACTGAAGCAACATCACTCTCTGGAAGGAAATATGTCAGTGGAGTGATCTTCCTCTTCAAGACATGTGGAATCTTACCATTCGGTGGCAATTTGGCACGTCCTTTCTTCGACGGGAAATCATCATCTTCCATGATCTCCATGTCAGTTATACTTTCCAAGTATTCTTGACTCTCCTTCTTCGTCTTGAATGGCTTACAGTGGAAGTTCTTGGTCTTCTCTAACATAGCACGTAAGAATGGCTGCAGCAACCCAACTTCATGCTCAATGTCGCTCTCTCTGAGCTTAGCAGCCGGCGCCTTCTCAAATTCCTCACGATGCGTCTTCTTTCCTTCTTCCACTGTGTTAGCTTCATCGAGCTTCGATTGTAATAAATGCAATGGTAAGGCATTACCAAGTATACCAAACTCTTTCTCCAATCCCAGCTCCTTGAACCCGAAAAAGTCATCTCCAATCTCATTAGAAAAGTCACCATTCATAAACTGCTCGGAGTTGTCATCAAAGTTTTGTTCACTCAATTCCAATGCAGGTCTCAACAATGTCTTGAGGAAGCTCATGAGCTTACCTTTCAAATCTCTCAACTTATCACGTTGTCCAATGACATTCTCAAACACATATGTGTGGAGCTCATCTGGCCGTGATATACCATTTTGTAACAATGACAATGATAAAATGTTCCTCTTCTTTTGATGTTGGTTAGCAGATGGTGTCTCCAAATGTGTCTTGATCGTCTTCACCAAGTTATCCATGTAGTCTCCAGAAATTTGAGTCAAAGTATCAATGGCACACATCTCAGTGCTCTCAAATCCACTAATCATGGCCACCTTAGAAACCCTCTTACGCAGAACAGCCTGGATCAACTCCTTATTCATCTTGTCACGGTCAGGCAGTCTAGATATTGGGTCAATGTCAATCGTATCATCAATCTTCACAATCTCCGGAGCCTTCATCTGTGTGTGGTGTAAGAACTGCTGTTGTTGCATCTGTCTGATCAGAGATATCTTGAAACAAATACGACGAATCTCTTGCATTTCAGAGATGTTATCATTAATAACTTCATTCAACCCACCACTAGCTGGAACAAGCTCAGATGGTTTCAGACCTTCTGCCAGGACATTTTCAACAAGCTTGCTCTCCTGAGCTTCAAGATCCTCATCACTGACACCACAGTATCCAATCGATGGCAACCCACCCGTGATATCATACTCAATCAAATATAAGTCATCCTCCAAGGGTTTCGGTACTTTGAAGATCTGTTTTTTAGTCTCATGAGAGTGCCTCAAGAACGATACAAAGTTCTTCATCTTCTTTGGGTCTCTCAAAATAGCATCACTTTCACTGTTTATCTCATTGTTCTCTTTAAACAATTCAGACCTCTTGATGCAAATATCAGAACGAGCCTTTGAAGTCAAGTTCTTCCATGTTTGTGTCTCCATGTCATCCTTATCGTTATCTTCAGCATTCAAATACTCGTTTGTCTCACCACTATCTTCTTCTTCCATTTCTGTATTATCACCAGCACCAGAATTGTTGGCAGCAGATGGCGTCGCAGTCATACTTTGATCAGGAAGAGCACACGTACCAACTGGAGGTACAGAACCATCTAACGCTGTTCCTGATGGTGTCGCAGGCTGTTGTGGCGCTGGTGTAGAGGTGGTACTCTCTTTTTTGAAATCACCGTTTCTTGTTCTCTTCTTGCCCTTCTTGGAGGTGGTCTTACCAGATGGCGCAGGGGTAGAAGCTTCCTCTGCAACAGCCTCAGCTTCAACCTCAGCACGGTCTCTTATTGTAATGTCGGGGATTAATGGAATTAACAATAAGGATTTCTTCTGCATTGCAAGCGCATGAACTCGAAGGTAGTGACGAGGATCAGTGTTATAAGTAAAACAGTTCTTCCATATCAGCATGACATCATCAACAAATTCACGTTTGGACTTGTACTGGAATGTCTTCAACTTCTTCAAAATTGTGTTCAAGTCCATTGGCTTCTTGATGATCTGGTTGTAGTTTGGTGCTTCTCTCTTGGACACCTTGTTCAAGAACGCCGTGGAGTGCTCAGTATAACCTCTTAACTCCATTACAACCTTCTCACAAGCTTCATAGAGTTCTTCTTGGCCTATCTTATCATCGGATGCCCATTTCGAGCGATTCTTTCTCACGTCCATGATCAACTGGCGTAGCTCATTGTCCTGGAACTGTAACTTATCCTTGTTCTCATCAATAGAGCGAAGCAAGTGTTTGAGGGACAAATTTGCAGCACCCAAGTTCATCGATATCAAATCAGATGAAGCGTTGATCGTATCTGTTTCCAATAATTTGTCATTTTCCTCTAACTTCCTTCTCTTGATGAGCGTTTCTTTGTCATTCTCAAAGCTATGGTAGATTTTGTGAAAGTTCTCGATAAGTTCCTTGTTATCCAGCTGTGACATTTCTGATACGACAATGGGTACTTCAAATAAAAGGTTCCCATCAGAGTCCAGCTCGTCCTCTGGTAATAATGATGAGTCTTGTGCAGTGTCTTGTATCGGAATATTGTCATTACGACTTGTTTCAGTTTTTGAGACATCATCAACCTCATCATCCTCATCGTCATAGTCGTCATCCTCTTCAACTTTTCTAAGCGTTTCATCAGTAGCAGAGATAGTACCAGTCACTTCCTTTTTATCGTCGTTCTCACCGAAAATCATGTACTCTTCGGCGTCATCCTGGTCATACAAGTAGTCAATGGCCTTATCCCAGAGGATGTAACGAATCCGTAGAGCCAGACTCTTGGCTGGTTCAACACCATTTTGCATTGAGACTTCGACAAGCTCCTCAACCGGTTTTTCTGAATCCTTTGCGACTTGATTACCATTGTTGAAATCATCACTGTTGGCCTTTGCATCATCAGTGGACGCACTATCACCGTCGTTTCTGGTTTCAGCTTCTGCAGTCTTTGTACGATCCACGTACTTCAGAAACACTTCACCTTTCAAGAGCTTTATAAAACGTTGCTTAGAAGCCGCCTCACTCCCAGAAGCTTCAAAGATCCTCTCCAGAACAACGAGCTGTTGCGGCGTAAGATAATAATCAAACACTCGGCGGCTCCACAATTGGGCACCAACAGCATACAACTTGTCAACGTCGTTAGTTTCAAAGACTTCCAACGCTTTGATGCGTGGAGCAATGGAGTCTGTCATTGTTTAGATGATCTGTCAGCTGGACGTATGGAAGAGAGCCTTGACACGTTGATTTAATAAATGTGTTATCGACAGCTATCGAGTTTTTTGTTTACTTGACGTCTTTCTACGTTAAATTTCGAGCGCGCTGAAGTGTGCAAGGCCACTCATCTAGGATGAGTTCGCGATCTTTTTGCTAGAAAACCTGGACATTTCTTTTCTAAAAAAAAAGAAAGGCTGGTGGGTTCCCAACGTGTGGCGCATACCGTGTTCCAGAGGCCCATCCGTCGCCTTGACAACCGAGAGATGTCAGGTTGGCACATGCGGGGCCAACAAAAGAGGTGTTCAACACGTTTTCTGTCAGTTATAAAGCCACCTCTTCCTTTTTTTCACCATTTCCTTTCATATATCTCCTTCTTAACACTCATACTGATCTAAGTCAGGTAACCTCTTCCTCTTCCTTCCTCCACCTTAAGCCATATATTTATTACACTCCTCTCGTATCATTCATTACACCTTCATTCGGGTACGTTTCATCAAGTTGCTCCCGGCCTCACCCACATCAACACCTTCCTTGCTCTGCACATAAAAGATGTCATTCCTTTTCAGTTGGACTGATCTGAAATCACTAGATATTCGTGCACAGGCGAATGAGGCACTTAGTAAGCTATCTCTCACACAGTTACCGCAAGCAGTCAAGTTAAAAGACCTCATCCTGGGCTCAAGCGCACCAAGATTCGAAGTGCTGGATATCATTGATTTAAAAGACGGTCGCTTTAAGGGTCTATTCAAGTTCAGATATGAAGGAGAAATGCACGTGACGATAAACTCCGACGTTGAGATTAACGCTCTCAGATTGATTGAATTTGATAATTTCACCCGGCCTCATTTTGTGCTTGCTGATAAATCCACCATCATGCCTGTTGACTTTGATTTCAAGAATGTTAGAGTCGATGCTATTCTGACAGTGGTATACAACTCCAAGGGCATCACGGTTGTCTTCAACGACGATCCTATTATCGATCTGGAGATCAAGACATCGATTGACGAGTTATTGGATGAAGAACTCTTTGAAGCTATGAAGAGAGACGCACTGAACCTGGCCACCGAGTTCCTAAAGCAGGACTTACCAGAACTTATTTCGCAGCAGAAGCCTCTTGATGATGACTCCGGGAAAATACTGGAGAACATGAAGTCTGCAGTATCATCATCACACGAACCAACGCATGACAAGGTCTCTGTTACTTTGGATGATTCGAATACGTCGAGACATGCCATAGATCACGATGTTTTCAACACCCTGTCTCTCAAGTCTCCCAGCTTCAAGGATGTTGTTCAGCGGGTCTCATTATCACAGGCTGAGTTCCAGAAGCAGAAACTGCCAGAAGGATCTCCTAGTGTTAAGAAAAGAAGAAACTTCAAGATGGGAAGAAAGGCCAAGTCCAAATCAAGTTCATCAACACTATCAGCAAACTGTTCATCTTCATTAGTCGGGGAAAGAAGTATGAGCAGAGTCAGTTTAACACAGCATATTCCTGTCCAGCCAAGCACACCGGGACCACAAACCCGCCTTATTTCACCTGCTCTCCGAAGCTCTCAGGCATCTTCACCAACACTGATTGGTACATCCTTCAGCACTACAAAATCTACTCTAGAAGATTATCTATTTACATACGAAGCATTAGTGTTTGATCCTTCAGAAAATGGTGATGAACTCGAGGACCCGTACGCCAATATGACCCATCCAATGGATATTGTGCTAGGCTACGAAACTGAGCACAAAACCCTCAAACACTTAATCCCAGAAACGAAGATGAGACCTAGAGGTGCAAGCTCGAATTACATGAAGTTTGGTGACTTTAAGAAGGATTACGATGTGAAAAGGGGTTTGAAATGATGCCACGCTGTTATATTACTGGTAATATACACCAGCCTTATTATATTTTACGCATGAATTAATGAACATTAAATGACCTTTTTCAAACCCAGTGTAGAACGCGTACGCCCATCAATCCATCTGCATCAAGATATCATTGTCCTGGTCATCTATTTGGCCAAAGTTGTCAAAGTCATAGTCTCCAAGGACGTTTGCTGCGTCTCCCATATCAATACCGTCAGTCATAACAATTGGATCTTCGATGGAGTTAGCATCAGGTACTGGTTCTGTTGCAGTACTGTCCTTCTTTTCCTCAGTCTCTACCGTTGTAGGGTCCTCTGTAGTAGTAGGTTGTTCCTGTGGCTCCGTCTGTAGTGCAGTATCTGAGGTCTCAAGTTTGACCTCGGTAGTAGAAGAGTCAGCATTCTCCTTGAGGACATTTTCTGTGATAATATTTGAAGCCCTACCATCCAATACCTCTTCCTTAACCTCCGTATCCACGTCCTCTTCGTCCTGCTCTTCCTGCTCTTTCTCATCACTATCCTCTTCATTATCGTCTTCTTCATCAAGTTTCTTTGTCTGCAATATTCTCTTCAGGACTTGATCCATTTTCTCAATAGACACGTTTCCAACTTTCTCATCTTCTTCACTTGCCTTGGGCAGCTGTCCAAGGATCCAGTTCTCCTTGAGGGTTCTGGAAACACTAAGCAATTCTTCAACTAGTCGGACCATCATTGATGCGTTGTACTCAATTTGGAGCATTTCTGAGGCTTGAATCTCCTGGGAAGAAGTAGATGCCTTTGCAAGTTAGTGTCTTATGCCATCAATACTCAAAATATGGTTTAAAACTCACTGAAAGTGCAATGATGTTTGTTAGCCTCGATATGAGGAATTCTATGTTGGTATCAACCTTTTCTGCGTTAAAAGGTAGGGTTAGTACGAGAACATTTAGGGAGCATCCAAGAAAATTTGTCCGTACTTATTAGCGTTTCAGATCTCTTCTGGTTCATGATATTTGTTGTCTCCTCTTCTTTCTATGCGTGTTCTTTGTTGGTTTGTTGATGTTTGATGCTCAAAGTAATAGAAAAGATCACAAGCCGCCTTAAATTCCAAGACGCGAAATCAAACCGCCACATCTCTTCTTCTTCTTTCTTTCCCCCACACCAAAGAAAAACGTGATCAGCTAAACAGTGAACTCCATCAATGTCTTCGAACCCAACTATGAGAGCTGCTTCATGGAGTTCAATGGTGAGCTTTCCCACAAATGACTGCTTGACTGGTACATTCATACTATGAATTCTCGTGGAGAACAAGCTGCTTTAATGCTAACAACTTAACGGAAGAGCGCACACAAGCCGCCATTACGCAGCCAGAGGTCATCAAAGAGTTCCTATGTCCATTGAGCGCATCTGGAAAGGACTCTATTAACAATCAGAGGACAACTGTGACTTCCTTGGTGAAGCGCCCTATTGGTTCAGCCAGTGAGAGGTTGCTCATCATTGCAGGTCCACGCTTCCTTACAAACTCGTCGCAGAACAGAGCGTGTGCCCAATGGATACGTTCAAAAAGCAACAAAGACTGTGATGTGAACATCACAGAGAGTCTCCTTCCATTATACTGCCCTGTCACGAACGTTGATGTCTTGATGAACACCAACGCGTCACACCTCGAATCATCAAACGCCAATCGAATGGTGCGGCCATACTTCCTCACTGGTGGATTAGTGACAACGAGAATGCATCTCTTAGAGTTATGTAACCTTGGAGTGTCCTTGGCTGGCCATGTTGATGATCCTATTGCCCAAGTGTACTTCAATGACCTCTTCACAATCGGAATGATCCCCAGAGGAGCTGGTAGAGCTCTTGTTGATGTTGCCAGTAATGCAGAGCACCCAGTTGGGTTTAATGCAGTTTCTAGTCAATTAAAAGATCTCCAAATGGAATGCTTGGATGGTGCAAAGCTTACAAGATCCTATTTGACGGTGATGAACCTGGGACAGGTTGGTGTTGTAAACTCTAGGGGAAATGATGATACGTTTGTTGTGTTGAACATTAATGAAGTATTGAAGTTGGAGGAGTTGACACTTAGGGTGTCCAATGATTTGAATAATGAGGTGAAGATCCTCTTTGATATGGGGAAGATCAATGCACTCAACCACAAGACACGCTTAGAACAGGTAAAGACGGTGCTTCATAGCTCTTTGAGACCAAGACTACTTGGGTTCATGGTTGATTCTGGTGATACATACACACTTGAACAATCGTTCAGAAACGCGACAGACGATCACGATGCTCTGGAGGAATACACTGCAATCTCTGATGAGTTGGGAGCATCACCAAAGAAAAGCTCAATGGGGAATTTTATGATGCGGTCATTGAAGTCGAGCTACACAAAGCTTTCCAATCTCAGTTTCAAATCCAAGGATAACAACAACACGGCATTGGAGCCTTTACTCTACGCCGATAAGCTCATCACAGAGATTGATAGGCTTGTCAGATAAATTTATTTTATTATATCATCACCTGGCTCAAATTGACTGTTTGGTCCACTCTTTAAACTGATCGTGCACCTCACCATCACATGGCCTCACCAGACAATAAAACACTGGAGTCCTCACTGTCTTATCTAGTAACTCGTTCTTTTTCACGACTACCTCAAAGAGGTCTATTTTGTTATACTGCTCATACTTCTTTGACGTCTCTGTTAATCTCATCTTTACAATCTCCACTATGCTCACGAGTTTCTGTATAGCGTCACCAGAGGCCATTACTAGCACTGAATGGGAGTCATTCACTTTTCGTAGAATCTGATCGATGCGACGTTCAACTTTATCACCTTTCTTGATGACTATTCGGTCAGGCTGGGAAGGCTCTGGTAATGAGCTTTGGAGTGTTTGTGAGAGTCTAAAAGTGTCGTCAATGGGAGTTCTTGGTTGCGTGGATTGAATTTTCTGCTTTTTGTGAGGTGGCTGATCCACTGATTCTTGTGAGTTTGGTTCAGAGTGTTTATCTGGCATTGTCTTCAAAAAAAGTGAGTAGTTAAAGCTTCTTCTTTTACTAATAGAACAGTCCATAAAGGAAAGAGGTGCTCTCATCACTTAAAAAAATACAAAAGAAAAAGACATTGCGCGGAACGCGAGATCTGTTTGTGTCCTTCCCTATATGTTAACTATGAATAAGAAGATTTGTAATATCACAATTAAAGAGTCCATTTAAAAAAGAAATACATCATATAACAACAATTAATAGAAATAGCAAATAAAGATCACCGATTTTGTTCCTCCAAATACTCCTTATAAAACCCAATTTTTAGCAAAATTTCATTCTCATCACATTTCAAATAATTCAGATTATCTTCATCAAATACCGTAAAGTCGTGATTCTTAGCAATAAATTGATCAAAAAGCTTTATGAATCTTATCCATTGGGGTTCGGTCCAGTGTTCTGCGTCTCCCAAGATCTCTTCGCTGTTCTTTTGTGGTGGTGTTGAAGTCATTGGGGAAAGCAATGATGGATAAAGAGAAGTCAATTGAACGTCTTTCAGAATACTCCGATTAACCAGATCTGTCTGTTTTTCAAAACTCTTTTCCACAACCTTGTTTGTATCGTCGAAGTCTGGATAGATAGTAAGAGTCTTCTGTCTCTTGTGCTCTTTCTCCTTTTCTATAGTCTCCTCCTTTCTCTTGGTCAACACCGTACTTTCGTCATTAAATTCATTCATATCAATAGCCACAGTGAGCTCTGGAACTGGTTCCTCATCGCTTGATTCAAAACGTGCCAAGTCCAAACCAGAACGACGATCAAGCACTTGTTCATGTCGACTGCGCTGGTTCAAAGTTGTTGAAGTTGCCGGTAGACGGCGTGCAACTGACAAGGAGCGAAGTGGTGAGTTTGGTGAGGATCTCCTCTGGGGCCTCAGAGGAGATGAAAGCGATGGAAGAAGTTGTGGTGGGTCAAGTCTATCTTTAGGTGGTTGGGATCGTGACTCTCTTGTGTGTTGTGGGGATATTGGGCGATGTGTTGAAGACAGAAGAGATTGTAATCGGCGTTGGGAGGAATTGGACGAGTGAATCTCTGGGACGAGAGTTGTTGCATTTTCTTTAGGAGAAACAGGTTTGTAAATTTTCGGGGAAGTCCCAAGTGGGATCGTTGTAGCTGTCAAATTTAAATCCGAGGATTTTTCAGTAGTCGTCTTCTCTATCGTCTTTGAAGGAGGAAATTCTGGATACAGTTTAGACTTCCTGGAGAGAGACTTTTCTGGTACTGGGGATTGTCTCAGTGAAGTACTTGTAAGGTTCTCCTTTGGATAAACATGCTTCTCCGGGCTGAGCAAATCACTCGGAATATCACTGAGAAGAGTGTCGTTCGACTGTCCGTGGTCCTCATCGTCGTATTCATCCATAGAAAGCTTACCGTTATGTGGTTTTGAGATCTTCGTCACATTCCTGAAAAGAGTGAAAGACTTGGATTTTTGTGGCTCCAAAGGCGTCTTACTATTATCATTATCATGAGGCTCAATTGGTGGCTCCCTCTTTGAAGACTTGGCACTGAGGACTTTGGGTGTTCCCTTTCTCATTGGCTCCTTGGGCGAGTCCTTGAGTGGAACATTGATTGTAACGTTTTCCTTAGAGACTTCCTCCACTTTCTTCTCCTCGACGTCATCCACTGGAGGGAAATCATCGAGATCCATTCCTTCCTGTTCGACTTCTGGTCCGTAGGGAACAGCTTCTTCTTCCTCAGCGGTGTTGCTTCTGTATCGTCTCAACGTTTTGACGGGAGATGCAATAATGTTGGAATCATTATGTCCTGGTCTTCTCCTGAGCCTCCCTGATGGAGTTCTTCTTGAAGAAGACCCTGTCAGTTGTCTTCTCAGAGACGAGGAGAGGTCGTTACGCGTTCGTCTGTTTGGCGTGAGTTTGTTAAGCACTGCATTGCTCTCGTAGCGTTCCAGGTTCTCCAAGAGTTCTCTTCGTATCTCTTGGTCAGACATCTCGTCCTCTGTATGTGATGTTAGGACTGACCCCCTCCTTTGATCCTGGTTGTTGTTGTTGTTTACTTTGTTGTTGTTTACTTTGTTTACGTGTTTTTTTTTTAGTTTCAAATTTAAAAATGTAAACTCCCATATCCAGTAAATATCCTATTTCGGAACATCCGAGGTTCATTCCTGTGGTCGGAATACACGGCCAAACGATCAACAGGTATAAACTACAGCAAACTTATAAGACGCGTTAGTTCTTGAAACAAACTGCTTACTCACTCTTCCTCCCATTCAACCAATTGAACCATAAAAAGATAAAAAATTATCAATCAAGGTGTTAAGATTGTTTAATCTGACTTTCTTCCAATTTCTCTCTCTGAAACTATTCGCTTTACATCTTCTCTTTCTGAGTTCTCACTGCCTCGTTTGAGACCACCCTCATCGCCACCTATCCTTTTTAACATCAACAACGGCTAAAACAAGCTAATTTACACAATGTCCAACTCACCACCAGCAGAGCCTTCCGCTGCCTCTCTCTCGCCATCTTCTGCCGCAGTGCACCGTCGCCGTTCCTCATCGATCATCTCACACGTTGAAGAAGAGACGTTTGAAGACAAGATTGACCAGGAAACGGAACCGAACCTCAATGCCAACTGGGTCCATTCGAAGGGAGCCTGGGTCATCCACATCGTGATCATTCTCTTCCTCCAAATGTTTTACAATCTGGTACCAGGGATCTCCAATGAGATTTCCTGGTCCTTGACTAACGCCACATATGTTATTGGCTCCTACATCATGTTCCACTTAGTTAAGGGAATTCCGTTCGAGTTCAACTCTGGTGCCTATGATAACTTGACAATGTGGGAGCAAATGGATGAAGGTGATTTTTATACGCCTTCTAAGAAGTTCCTTGTTGGTGTTCCGATTGGCTTATTCCTCTGTACAACACACTACTCTCACTATGATGTCAGGCTCTTTGTTATCAACTTAATATTTTGTGCTATTGGAGTAATCCCAAAGCTTCCTGTGTTTGACCGTTTGAGAATAACCTTTTTCTAATGAAGCTTATTCCCTCTTGTTTTTTGCTTATCTTCAAGGTGGGAAACAATACAAAAAATGACTCCATACCAACAACACAGAATATCAAACCTTCTCTCTTTATTTTTATTCTTCTTATTTTATATATAATGACCTTGCATCGTGAGAGTTGAGAGTTTATCTTTTTCTCTTACTCACCACTTTTTATTGTGTTGTTCTTTTACACATCACTTATGTTATACCTCCTTTGTTTGGCAACTATGATGGGCCACTTCTTTTCTGTAACGCCAACATTTTCTTTTATTTTTAGGCTTTGAGAATCTGAACTCTTTAATATAACTTATATATATATATATATAAACACAGTAGTTTATACGACTCGTAATATCTTTTTTTTCTCATAATGTATATCATAATCATGCCTTAATATATAATACCCTTATACAGTTAGCACCTTTATACATGCAACCAAAATGCAAAAAAAGAACCCACAAAAACCCTAAGAAGCCTGTTCAGCCTTCTCATACAATCTCTCCCTCACTCTATCCAACAATGGATCTGCAATACCCTTCTCCAAGCAAAGTTTATATAGCCCTTCCACCATCTCAAAGTCTTCATTGATGGTGAACTGTGAACTGTTGGCATTGGAAAACAGACTCTGTCTTCTAACCGACTCTGATGTCGATGACTGTACCGAATCAGTTTCTGTAATGGAGCCAGCAGAAAGCACAGAGTCTGTTGTAGATTTGAAAGAGGACAAGAATTTCTTAAAGAACGATCTGTTTGTGTGTGCCTTCTCGGTGTTCGCATGGGCCTGTTCCATAGCAGACAGCTTCTCAGTGGTGAAATTGGCAACACTCAACTGTGTCACAGAGTTGATAAAGCAATCAACGTCATTGTCGAAAACACCCCAACAGTTCTCGGATAGTAAATGTTGGTAGATAAGCTCTGGATCATCGATTGTACTCAGTAGCTTAGAGTTCTGGGATAGAATGACAATACCAACACGTAAAAGTGTCTCCTTGACACCTTCAAACAATGCAATGTCGAACATTCTCACCAAGAAGCCAAAAGGGATGGTGATGGAGTAACACGATAAGAACCATTGAGACAAGAATATGTTCATGTCAATACCCAATTTTTGGAAATGCTCATTCAACTCTGGGAGCTCCTTATCAATAATTTGTTTGAATTGATAAAACCAAAGGTTCAAGCCTGACATCTCATTGTCATAGATATCTCTCAACTTGTTCATCTCAAACAATCTAACCAGCGCGTTAAAGGTCTTTAACTCATTCTTGAAATGGAACAACAATGGGGCCACGATAAATTGTAGGCCCTGACAATACCCCATATCTGAATCAAAGATGCTGTAAGCATTCAAAATCTTTTCAAATTTGACTTTTGTCTCGTACTCATTGAACATGGACAACTCAGGGAAGGTACGACTGACATCCTTAGCAATGATACCAATATCAGGAGACAAGTCTGTATTCAAGGAGTCATATAGGGTCTTCATGTAGTCATCAACTTCACCAACAGCATTTGACGATTGTGTTAAAACGCCCCACAATCTTTCTCTTAGTCCAGGCGGAACTCCATTGGTAAGCATGAATCTAGTGTAGTTTGGCATGGTGAGGATACAATTCGATGGAGACTGCAAGCAGAGCCACCAGAAAGAGACCTCCAAATCAGAGCAGTTCGCATATGTCGAAATCATCTTCTTGCAACATGACTGGAGACCTTCTCTGAAAAGTCCTTGTTCTGCACACTCATCATCTGCAAAGGGGGATTGATGACACGTTGAGCAGTTCAAAGCAAGGTTAAACGTTCCAGAGCTCTGTAAGAGCTGTCTAACGTCCTCCGTGGTAAGATCTGTGGTGTTGAAACTTGAAGCCTGAGAGGAAAACACCTCTAAATGAGACATCAATAGTTCGGTCTGTCCTTCAGAACCTAGCATGTTTTGAGCCTCAGCAAACTTGGTCTCGAACTCCAAGAGCTGTGTGAGTGTGTTGTCGTCCATGATTTAGTAAGGAAAAGGTAATAAGAAGGACAAAGAAGGGGATATATAAAAGAAAAGGATCAAAAGGAGTGAATAAATGTATACTTGCCACAATAAAAAAGGATTGACTTCAGCACAAGCTGGGGAAATAATGACAGCGTAACACAAAAGAAAAAGAAAGGAGGTAGAAAAAAAAGCACCGTCAAGTGTTTGTGAAAGGAGTGACAAAGAGTTGGATAACTTGACTGTGGTTTTTGGTTTTTAGGGGTATTGGTATTACTTTCTAGATTTATAAGTAAATATAAGAAAGGGGAAAAGTTGAAAGGAGGCGTCCCAATTTGGATGTTTTGGTTTCAGATTTGGCACGCGTGGAATTGGCAGATGTATATGTGTCCCATACCGCGTAATGACGCGCCTTCTACCTGTCATCGTAAAGGGGGTGCAATTTATACTTACTACCAAAATTTTTATTATAGTATTGTTATATGTATTAAAAAAATGTCATAAAAGTCATAACAAAGTGATGGGAAAAAAGAATGATTAAGTGTTGTCTGAACTGTTTAAATGGACGTAGTTTGGGGTTGGAGAGAGTGTGGAAGCCTTGGTCAGATCATTAGTGTTCTGACTAGCGAGGTCTTTTTCAGCCTTGAGCAGGTCTTCGTCTCTCAGTGATTCCATCTTGGTGTCGTCAATGTGTGTCTGGTTAATCTCCAAGTTGGTCGAGCTTCGTGTAGAAGAGATTTCGAGTTGATCTTCCTCATCAGAAGCGCCCTTCTTCTTCGCATGTCTTCCAAATCTCAACCACCAGATAAAGTGAGAGCTAAAGATACCCAGTTCCATAGCACCAACAATACAATAAAGTATTATTCCCATAACGTCAAACTCCTTAGCAAACGCCAGTGATAGAGCAGAGAAAAAGGCACCGGAAAAGTCCAAGGAGAGGAATACAAAGTTGATGCCGACAACCTGGCCTTGTCTCTTTGATAATTCATAGTACGGTGGGAGAAGACCAACAGCGAGTAAGATCGATGCTATGATACCAAAGACGAGTGAAGGCCACGTGGTTCCATCGTCGTAAGCGTTTCTGCAAGGAATAATGAATCCGACTTCAAGAGCAACGCCAATGATAACAAATGCAGACACTAGCGTGATTTGGGTCTTCTTACTCTTCTGAACAGGTGGGTAGTAGAGTGACTGTGCCCATGCAATGACACAAAAGAATGTGAATAGCTGTGGCTGAATCTCTAATGGGATACTTGAACGTCTTGACATAAAGTAAATGGAGAATGGGATACCAGATGCTGCCCAGAGAAAGAGCATGATTGGTTGAAGACCCGTACAGTCTTTACGTCTATAGTTGTGTATGATCTGGGGGATGAGTTGGATACACCAACACACCGTGCCGATGGTACCCAAGACGTTTGCAGCTGGTGTTTCTGAGACCATTGTTTTAAGTGTATGGAAAAAACTTGGCGGGTGTGCGTTTGTATGCAGAGAATTTAATGGATTAGCGACAAGAAAGGACCCTTTAAAATAGTGTGGAGCTTCACTTAAAAAAAACTTAATGAAAGCGTTTCAAAACAACTCGTACAAAGATGTAGGTTATAACTGCTGTTGATGGTGAAAAGTTTTTACACTGCTGTAAACTCTTTCAACCCAAACAACAAAAAATCAGAGAGCAAAAGGATTACATTAAATACCCCAGAGTGTATAAGAAAATTCCACTGGAAGTTTTGCGCAGGGTTTTCTCGAAAACTTTTTTTTCAAAATTTCTTTTTTTCAGAAAGCAGAAGCGTTTTAACATTCCAATTTTGGAAAGTTAGTACGCAACCTCATCTCTCATACTAAGCATTATTGTTGAACATTAGTGGTTCCACTTTACAAACAATTCTACAAAGTAAATTGTAAAAGATAGTGATAACCGGTTACAGGACTCATGATGAGGAACGTGAGAACTTCAATAAATGCTTGGAACCTCTCGCTATCATAATCATAATCAGTTCGCTTATCCAGAGATTGTGATCATGCTTATAATACCCTAAAGCAGCTTTCAACGAATACCCTAAAGAATGACAATCCATCTAAAGTAAAGTAGGTTTGAGATAAGATGATGATTGAACATCCTCATCCATTCGTAGCGTAATATATGACTACTAATTCTAGGGAATCCAGAAAAAATCAAGCGTGAACTCCGTAAAAACAAGTAAATCCTCTTTATGGTGGTTATGACTTTAAACACCACTCATTTATACCCTCTTGTCTGGCCAGATGTCAGCACAATGAGTTTCTTACGACCTTTCTTCTTTTTCTTCTGTCCCTCGGTTTCATCTTTAGACAAGGCAAACTTAAGCAGTTCCTCAGTGTTGAAGGGATCATCATCAACATCTAAAGAAGCAGATTCATCAGCAGCTTTGGGTATTTGAGTTCCCCATACTGTCGTTGTGTAAGTCATGGATGATTTCTCAGATTGCTCAACGTCTTCAGGAACGAGCTCTTCTTCGCCCAATGGATGTAACTGGCTCTCGTTGATGTTGTCCTGTGATGAAATAAAGTCATATGAGCCCCATCCTTGATTCTCTTGCATGTAAAACTCCCTTGTCTTCTGGTCCAGCTGTGTCTCATAAAACTTCTTATCATTATCCTCTTTCTTCATCTTCGCTAGCAATTTACGTCTTCTCTCAGTCAACTCCTTAGAGAAGGCCTTGTAAATGTCTGGTGGCAGCATGTTCTTCCAATTTACCTCAATAAATGCAAATTCTGTACCAAGTGGCAAGTGTGACATGTACTTGTACCTCTTTAGCATCTGCTCTGTTACCATGAAGCCATACTGAATGTTATCAACTTTCATCAACAATGTAGTCGGGAAGTCAGCATAGCTTCCATATGTCTTCAGCAACACTTTCACGTCCAATGGAGAAAGAAAGTACCGTGTTGTAGAGTTGAAAGCGGTCTCGTAAAAGAAGTAGCAGTTTGTATCATCCAGTCCAGAAGCATTCTTCGTCAAAGACAAGTTATCCATTGATGTCACCAGTGGATTTGGCTCCTGGTAATTTGATGAGAAGTTGTTTTCCATAACACTTATAAGCGTGTCAATCTCTGAAATTGCTTGTTTCACATACTTGCCATCGTCGTTGAACAGGAGCTTGTCCTCCTCATGCTGTTTCAAAATGAGCTCCTTATCCTTCATATAGGAATCAACAATAAATCTGAGACCACCCTTCATTATTCTGGCATAAGGATAAACCTCTGTGTCAGAGTACCACGGTGTGTTGCCAATCTTTCTATAGTTCAAATTAAGTGCTCTTGGTATCGGTAAGATACTCTCAAACGGTCTCGCCATCAACTTCAGTACAACGTCCTGTCCAATACGCGGAATCTCAAATCTCTCATCAGTATCATTGATACACACCGGCATTGTCTCATCGGGTCTCACATACTGCGAACACAAAGGACACTCTTTTAACTTCTTTGGTGGGGTATAGAACTGAGTTTCCATTGCTGTTTTCTTCTCGGCAAGAGATTCCGAGTCCAAGAAAGTAAGCAAACAAGTATGACAAAACAAATGACCACAAGAAATCATACGAGGGGCCACAATATCTTCTGTCAAACAAATCGGACAATGATGACCTTTTGGTACAATCACACGAAGAATCTGTGACTTGTCCAAGAGTAAGTTCGGATCAAGCACTTGTCCGTTGTAATCAAACCTGTAATCCACCACAAATCGATAATTGGCATTCACAAACTCTTTTCCAACAAGATGGATCCTATCATGCTCCTTATTGCTACTCCGGCGTCTTCTTCTTGTTCTTGAGTGAGATTGTAGTTGCTCACCTTCACGAGACGGTAAAGAAAAATCCAGAAGATGGTTGATCGAGATCTGGCCCCTTCTTGTACGTGTTGACGAGCCATTGGTTAGCATTATCTCATCGTCCAAATTAAATGAGAAGTCATCATAGTCGTCTAATGGGCCGAACCTCTTGTTATTGCTGTTGCTGTTCCGGGAGGAATGATTGCCACGGGGTTCGCGTGGTTTGGTGCTTTTGGTGTTCTTCTTCGCCTGGGGACGCGTTTTGGGGTTCGAGGGTGGTGGAGCACTGTGGGAAGACATGTTTTGTTGTTGTGATAGAGAAGATGATGATGAAGAAGGGAGTGTATTAGATCCCGGTATAAAGGCAGTAGCGTTGGGGTTGAATTTGGTATTCTTACCCTGTTTGGACATTATTTTAGTTGCGTTAGGTGGGTGTTGTAAGATAATGTTCTAATGACTCTGTTTACTGTACAAGCAAGCAGAAAGCTCTGCTAGCCTTCTTAGAGAGTGTCCAGTGTTTACACAACTGAATGACACACAGTTGATGTTTTCTCTTTTTGTTTATGAGAGATGGATGGCAAAAGCGCGTGTTTTTTAGGTTTCCATCCCCGCCAGTTCGGAAGTGGCAAAGTAATTGATTATATAAGCTGAACGGTATTATACCACCCAGACACCACCCTTATCCACGAGCTGGTGTTTCTCGATCTCCGTCATTTTAAGTAAATGACGCTTTATCCTTTAATTTCAGCGTAGAAAGAAAGAGATAGAAAGAGAAAGATAGCATAGCTCCAACATACCCATCATCAAACCCATGAATCAAAGTAGTGGAGCGCAGCGAAACACAACACAGCTGCAACGAGAGTTCTTAATGCGACTACAACAGAGTCAAGGCAACGCCCGGGCATCATCAGCACAGTCATCAGCGTCGAAGAAAGCGACACCGCCATATTCATCACGACCCGCGTTGATGGCTGGATCTTCGATGTTTACATTAGCACCATACAGAACTCGAAAGGACGCTGTGAGACGCTCGGTGTTACAGAAGTACGATATCATTGGATACATTGCTAGTGGAACATATGGACGGGTGTATAAGGCCAAGAGCAAAGAAAGGGGAAATAGTCTTCTATTTGCCATTAAGAAATTCAAGGCTGATAAAGAAGGTGAGGCGATATACTACACTGGAATTTCACAGAGTGCAGCTCGAGAGATTGCATTGTGTCGGGAGTTGAATCATAAGAACATTGTCAGCTTAGCCGAGATCATTTTGGAGAACAAGAGCATCTACATGGTCTTTGAGTATGCTGAGCACGATCTGCTACAGATCATTTACTTCCACTCACATCCGGAGACAAAGCCAATCCCGGAGTCCACAGTGAAGAGTATAATGTGGCAGGTGCTTAACGGCGTTAGCTATCTCCATCAGAATTGGGTGTTGCATCGTGATTTGAAACCTGCGAACATTATGGTGACGAACCAAGGAGTCGTAAAGATTGGTGATTTGGGACTGGCGAGAAGGTTCAATAACCCATTACAGTCATTGTACAATGGTGATAAAGTTGTTGTGACGATCTGGTACAGAGCTCCAGAGCTGCTACTCGGTGGAAGACACTACACACCAGCGATTGATATGTGGGCTGCAGGTTGCATCTTTGCGGAGTTGCTGGCGTTGAGGCCAATGTTCAAAGGAGAGGAAGCCAAGATGGATAACAAGAAGAATGTGCCGTTCCAAAGAAACCAGATGCAGAAGATTGTGGAGATATTGGGGCCACCAACTGTTCAGCAGTGGCCCTCGCTGACAAGATACCCGGAGTATCAAAATTTGGCTCAATTTAAGCAGTTCCCTTCGAATTTACAAGCATGGTATCATTCCATTGGTGCTACGAATAAGAAAGGATTGGATTTGTTGTCGAGCTTGCTCGTTTACGACCCGGCAAGACGATTGACTGCCTATGACTCGCTAACTCACGCGTACTTCCTTGATGGGTGTAAAGTCAATGAGAACATCTTTGAAGGACAACAGTTCAAGTATCCTTCAAGAAGAATCCAGACTGATGACTCTGATATCACAAACTCTCAGAATGGCCAGAAGAGAGCATTCAATGATGACTCCTTACATCAAAGAAAGAAGCAAAAATAAGATGGAATTAATTATAACTCTATGAAGCATAACATTTATCTTATAAAACCATCCATGTATGTTCTTCTTCTAGTATTATTAGTTCATTATGTATTTTTAACTGAATACGACATTGAAAAGAATATCAGAAAGGAATTAAGAATGAAATAATGTACACAACAATTATACTATAAAAGAGAAGATAATCATGAAATATCATGGAAGCACCAAGAAATCATTTCTGCTTCTGAGCCTGCTTCTGCTTAATAAGCTCAAAGCTCTTCCAAGCACCAGTGTACTTCAGCAGGAAAGGCATGAACATGGAGTTGAATGGCAGCTTACTCAACCAGTAAACCAGATTAACACCATTGCCTCTGTACACATGTGTGTATATTCTGTTTGCTTTGATTGCTTTCTCAACGTCACTGACGACATCACGGGCGTATTGGTCAGCTGGGTCCTTCTTGAGATCTGCGGTAATCAAAGGCACGCCTTCGCCCAAGTAATAGACAGAATCCTTTGGAGGGACCCAAGGCTCTTCCCAGATCTCAGATTCGACAGCACCCGACATGACATTGACGGTCTTGATGCCCAGTCTACCAGCCTCGAGGGCGAGCTGCTTGGCCAAGATGGAGAAGTCGGATTTACTTCCGTTGTAACCAAAGACGAATGGGGTCTGGAAGAGATATGTGATTGAGGTGGTGAAAACAACGGTACCTTGGCTTTGCAACAGCATTCTGTGGAAGGCCTGAAGCATCACAATCTGACCAAACACGTTTGTGTCATAAGCTTTCTTAATCTCTGAGACTGGAGTGTCGAACAAGGAACCCTTGGAATAGACACCAGCGTTTAAGTAAAGAATGTCGAGCTGTTCACACTCAGATTCAATGAAAGCCTTGGCCTTGTAAATGGACTCCTCGGAAGTAACATCGATCGACAAGGTGGTGATACCGAGCTCAGCCAATGGAGCCATCTTGGCAACGTTTCTGGAACCAGCAAACACCTTGTAGCCACGCTTGTGGAACTCTTTGGCGAGGACGAACCCAATACCTGAGGAAGCACCGGTGATGAACACTGTCTTAGCCATTGTTGTTATTTTCTTATATGTAATTATTGTTGTGATATGTAAGATTGGGGATGTACAAGTGAGATGAAAAGAAGGTGGGAATAAAAGAAATATCTCAGCCCTTTTATATAAGAAAAACCGACTTTTCAACAGGGTGCAGAGTTCAACCTCGGGCGAGCTCGGAGAATTCCGCCGAGCCCCGAAGATGAACAAAAAGAAAGAAACAAAAAGAAAAGAGCAACGACCAAAAAAAAAGAAAAGAAAAAGGATTAATCCCCCAGTTTCTTTTTTAGGTTATTAAGGGGAGGAAAAGTATTAATCATCAATCAAATAAACTCAACGGGGCTGATGTTCATGTCAGTCAACAGATTATCCGTTCATTCATTCAATGTTAACCCCGCTTTTGGGGTGTTGACGGAGATCTTTTTTTTGCCACTGGCGTTCTTAAAAGTATTGCTAAGCACCCCTTCTCTTCTTTCCCTCCCGAAGCCGATAAGAGCGCTTTGCTTATCTCCATGGTGGTAGAATAACTTATAGAACATCCTTTTTTAGTTTAAGGTTCATATAAGTCATTCGGTGATGTCCCTCCCTGTACGTCATTCGTTACAAATCAGGGGCATTGCCTGGGAACGGAATGTTAAGACCATGTAGATATCACTCAATAAAGATAAATAGCAAGATACTCCTTTTAGGTCCCGTTGTTCGTCTAGTTCGTCGAGTTCGTCTCACTGGTGTCGAAAGACCTGAATTTCTCTGACACCCTGTCTTCAGAAAAGTCTCTGGCGAATGCCTCATCAACAATATCAGTGTGTCTTATCATAGTAGTTGTTGTACAGGGCTTCCATCTCACACTTTGAGGAATCTATGCAGCTGCTCATTACAAGAAGAAGCACACATCTCAGGTTGTCATTCCAACTTGCACTGTGTACACGACCCCCAGTTATGATCCTATCGTGTATCATCATGAATAGGTTCATCCGCTCGAATGCTTCCGACTTGAATGACTCCGAATACGGGCGATACGCTTCAAAGGGGAAACAGCTCTCATCACTCTTGATTTCAACAATGGTATTCTCCATCCTGTCTCTTGGAATTGTTTCTTGTGTTCCTCTCAATACTACACCAGCATATGAACTTGATTCAGTGCTTGCTGCTCCATCTCTAAAGTTACAAGAGAGAGAAGATGAAGAGGAACAGTTGCCTGCTTATGAGGAGATTGAAGGCTCGACTGGAAGGAATGGCCGAGCTTATTAAACTTTTTTAACATATTCATTGTTTTACATTACTTTTACTTAATTATAATAAATATTGTCACATCACAAAACACACACAAAAAGGGTCATTTATTAATTCACCCCTTTTTGTCTATGATGTCATTAATGTACTAGATGATTGTCTCGGCCCGGTACGTCCACACATAATAACGGTTCTAAGCAAGGGGGAAAAACACTGAATAATATTTCGTTAAATGACTAAATAATAATATTTACAGTAATGTCTTTGTACACTTGTTATGTTTTTCTTTAATCAAAGGATGAGTGAATGACCTGGTTCTGACGAGTATATAAAGACAAGTTTTGTGCGGTCCCAACTGTGTAGAATTCTCTACTTAATACATCATTTCCCATAGAGTTAATCAAATGCAACCCTTTACTTGCCTATTACTCTGTCAGTTGATCACTTCCATTATTGTATTCATACTCTCACTGGTCTCTGTCATTCCATTATCCTCCAATTATGTTGTTCGCATAAACAACAAAGAACTTGATCTTGACAAACTGTACGAACCATTCATCTTGAAGAACAACATCACACCGCTATCACTCCATCTAAATGACACAACCCTACCAGCAGAGTTTATGCTAGGACTCAATATCTACTGCTGGACAGTGGAGACTCCATCAAGCTCCACCAACAATTGTCAGAAGAAAGCAAACTTCAATTTACCAGAGTTGTATTTCAATCAAAGCCCCACTGTTCGTCAAATTGATCTTACTACCGTGGAAGACTTGGACTTCCCTGTCTCATTGCCTTCTGGGAAGACATTTCAAAATGAATCGAGTGTGATTTCCAAGTGTCTTATTGCTATGATTACCTTACAAGGCCTCCATCTCGTTATGTTCTTGATACGAGTCCTTTCTCTTTATAAGACGAACCATAGACCCAGGGTATTCATCTCACTACTCCCCTTGTTCATGCAGATCCCAGCTATGTTTCTAGCTTGTGTCATTCTCAAGAAGCTTAACGACTTGAGCTCATTGACTTCTGATTTGAATAACTCTGGGTACGGATGGTCTGCTTCTAAGGGGAAACAACTCACAGGGCTACTGGCTTCTTCAATGACCTTCTCTATTCTTTCTCTTCTTTGTTCAGTGGCTATTCCAGCTTGCATGCATTGATTTTGATAGGTTTACACAATTAGAAGAAAAAGAAGGTAAACTATTATACTACACTGTCATTAATGTACAAAACTTATTGTTTTATGAACAGAAGCAGCACATAAAGTTGAAAACAAGGACGATAATATCTCGTCATTACCATCATTGAGGCAAGCAAAGAAAAACGACATGATCACGTCTGTGTGAATCATATTCTTGTTAAATCGAATCTTGAAATTGTATTTATCAATCCTCCAAATCCAAAGATTAAGAATGACACAACGACAACTCTTCTGATGAGCCAATCATTTTTCTCTCTAAACGGTGCCACAGTCTGATATGGAAAATGTGGAGAGACAACGGAACTGTCAACACCTTCTATAAAGGGCAAAGCAGATATTTACCATAAGAACAGTGCATACAAGCCAGAGCAACATAATTCTTTTAGTATTGGATGGATTGGTGGTGGTAAACAAGAGGTAGAAAATGTATGAGAGTGAACATATAATAAATGAGGTATTTCTCTTGTTTAAATACAAACTACTAAACTGATAATCTGCAATAAACTTCTCATGTCTTCTTACGTTTCAATAAGCTTGTGTGGAGAGAGGGGGTTCATACAAAACCCCTCATTTACAAACCAAAAAATCCTTAACACCTCAGTTGACCAATGGCTGTCTCTCCGTGTCCATTGCACCATCCTTTCCCATCGTAGCGAGCGATAATAAAGCCAAACCAGGCAACACGGCCTTCATCAACCACTCAACTACCCTCAAGGCCATCACAAGTGGTGGATGTGCGGAGGAGTCGAGGTACGACGAATCAGTTAGGAAGATGCGCATCACAACAATGGCGTAGAGAATGCCGTATGCAATCACCAGAGCCATCAAAAGAGTAATAATCTTGGCTGGCCCTCTTGAAATAGCATGGTCCTTCTTAACAGCCCAGTATCCTGCTGGGACAGCCAAAATGAGCACAACCATAACAGGGAACCAGGCTCTGTAGCCCTCTGGGAAGTACATTGGTAACCTTGGTCCAAAGTAAGCAGCAGATAGAACTGCATCGCCGTAAACAAGAACAAAGACTGGTGCACACACCGGTAGTAAAAACATCAACACTTTTGCAATATCCTTCTCTGAGTAAACCCCAAAAGAGAGAATCATCAGCGAGCCCACAAAGACAGCAACGGCTAGACCCCGAAAAGCACCAGATAAAACATGGAACATCACAGAGGTAGTGGTCAACCCACCAATGAATGGATACCACCATTGCACCAAAGTCAAAACCTTGGCCAAGAGTAAACAGCCCATGGCCGCAGATGCAACCCGGAGTGGCTTATTCTGAGAGACGGTGGTGGCTCTGTACTTGGACCAAATCAAACTGAAAATCATCAAATTGAGCCCCAAGTCAGCAATAACAGCCAAGGAAACGAGTGCCTTGCCCCAACCACCAATCTTCTCCTGGCCAAAGTACACTTTAGGATATGTCTCCGAGGCATTGACGGTGGCATTGACGCAATAAAACCCTGGATCGTAAACCGTGTAGTTGAAATGCTTAGCACTGACCGTCTCCAATGCAATAGTGGAGTTCTTCTTCGGGTACCAGCGGTCACCTTCACCATCAATACACTGGAGGGCGCCCTTGTGAAGACGACATGTCAAAATGGTTGAGTGATGCCATGGTAGCAAGCGTGAGGTGTCCGACTCCACTTCGGAGTACTTGTAAATGAGCAACTCAGAAGAACTGTCTGCCTTTGGGTACTTCACTTCAATGCCTCCATTAGCAAAACCACACGTCAAATGGGAGTCAACCTCGTGGTGTTTGGCCTTTCCTTTCTTCCCTTCCACTTCCACAGGGGTGCCCAGCACTAGAGAAGCAAGACACAATAATGACAATAGAAGTAACTTCATAATTATAAGGATAATAATAATAAGAGTGCGTTATAGTTTTGTAGAGAAATGTAACAAATTCAAAAATTGGCCAAGAGCAATGTCGGTTCCTTTTATACTTCCCCCCTATCCCCGCCTTCACTACGATTGCCAAAAAGCAACTATTGTGAAAAGTGTATGCGATGATGCATATTCCCCCAACTTTATTTCTATAAAGGTTCATTAACCGAGACATTATCTCATACAACTCAGCAACTATAAAAAAGAAAGATCACGCTTGTGCATCCTTTGACCGGGCCAGCAGTGCCTTAGCTCCTTTGGACACGATAGGACAGTAGTGTTTCTCCAATAGCAATGTTTCCCATATTGTTGCGGCCTCTGCGTTACTTCTGGCAGGAACATCGGCCTCCAGGTTAAACTTACCGTTAGCTATGCGGTCTTCAGTGGAAAAACACCCACTAAGCTC
This sequence comes from Petasospora petersonii, assembly GCA_030574135.1. Taxonomy (NCBI): domain Eukaryota; kingdom Fungi; phylum Ascomycota; class Saccharomycetes; order Phaffomycetales; family Wickerhamomycetaceae; genus Petasospora; species Petasospora petersonii. Next base: position 11,835 of record JAJMEM010000034.1, on the reverse strand, counting down.
CGAGTATCTGCCCATCAGCTTCTCCAAGAACTTCAATAGGGCAATTGATGACTTCTCTGGTGTGTGAAGCAGAGCTGTCGAGAGTCTCTTGGAGAATGCCAATGCACGCACCTTGGACCCGTTCTTGGACTTAAAAAAAATGTTCTCGAGTCCTCTCAACAGCAGCTCTATGCGTGTAGAGACATTGACCGATGGTTTCTTAAACTCGTTGCTCAATGGATCAGCCAACCTTAGCGTTTTGTGCGAGAACTCGATGTCAGCGTCCAACGCCACGTCAAATAGAATACGGTACAACGAATCAACAAAGCTCGACAAGTCTACTGCGACCTTGTACTGAGAGTGCTGTGCCACCAATGCAAAAGCCGTAGCAATAGACAACAAGACTTGACGAGTGGTAGAGCGACCAGGCGTGTACTCCTCCTGCTCAGAGTTCTTGATGATCTCACGGAACACTTCGAGGAAGTCTCCCAGGAGGTCGAAGTTCGCCATGTGTCCAATTCTAGCAAGACCTTCCAGCACTGAAGCCATCAAGTTCTGTGGTCTATCTTTGAGAATGTCCAAGTACAATGCTAACAGCATCTTGAGGATATCTGCCTGGTAGCGTTCTCTCTCTTGCTCCGAGACTTTTTGCTCAGCAGAACGTAACTCTTCCTCAATTTCTTTTCTCTCCTTCCTAGCTTTTCTCTCCTTCTTAGACAGATGTACTCTATCCTGCTTTCTGATCTTGATCTTTTCCTGTTTCTCCTCCTCAGTGGCTAATGGGTCATAATCACTTAGGATGTTCAGAGACAAGAACACGTTGAGCACAGACTCATCAACTTTGTAGTTTCTTGATCTCAGAGTTTTGGTTAGCAGTCTCGTAACGTCAAAGGAAACACCACCAGTGTCATCATCATGCAACAACTCTTCCAGAGTCTTGATACACTGCCCAAATACCGGATCATTCTTTGGAGATGGCTTGCAGACCCTTCTAATGATAAGAATGAGTACATCGGGTCTATAGTTGAAGTGTCTCAGGGCAATGGATAACTCACTTGCAGCCTTACACGCGAGCATAGCCATTTCTGGATTCTTTTGTGAGTTTTTGGCGTATTCACTGAGAATGGTGATGTACGTTCTGTAATTCAGCACAAGTGTCTGTTCAAAGTTTCGCAACTTGGCAACATCCTTGGACACTTTCTCCTTCTTCTCAGTCTCTGTTAAAGGTCTGATTCTGTAGCCTGGTACAATACTCTTCAAAGCTGGAATGATAGCCAATAAGGAAAACTTGGACGTGTTTGGGTTATTGGACTGTGCCATTTTCAAAAGACGTTGTAATGCACCAATGTTCTCTTCTGGTTCCTCTATCAATTTTTCAACAAGATCAGCTATCTCTTCTTTCAGTGCAATAATCTTAGCCATAGTGTCTGGCTCTTCATCATCTGAGTCTTCTTCTGGCTGATCCAGTTCATTTGAAGTCTCTGGTTGTCCTGCTTGTCCTGCTTGTTCTTCTTCATCTTCTTCATCTTCTTCGCTTTCGCTCTCTTCAACCTTCTTCACAACACGTTCAACCTTGGATCCTTTCTTGATTGGAAGGACACTGAGATCCTGAACATCCTGCTTGATGGATCTTGGTTTCAGCTCATAATCCTGTTCCTCATCATCCCAGTTCCCAGATTTTTGTGTGCTCAAACTCTTTTCTGAAGAGAAATCGTCTTCTTCACCAAGCGCATCGAGCCCATTGGCAGCATTGGCGAGACCAAGCAAAAGAACTGAATCCTGGTCTGCTTTTTTCTTCTTACGTTGTTCATCCACGAACCTGCTTGATCTTTTCTTGGCCATAGTCAGTAAGAAAATTACACAGTGAATTTGTATAAACTTCCATATATAAAAGTTGGGATCTCCCCTCCTCATCTCATTTGACCCTCATGGAAATTTTGTTCTTTATAGAGAGGTGTTCGGGTGTCTTATAGTTTCCCGATTAGGGTGGTTTTGCGTGGTTTTTTTTGATTTTAAATTTTTTCTTTTCTTTTTTTCTTCCTCCTTCAACGACTCAGTTTCTGGTTCTCCTCTTCATTTTATATAGAAAGAACCGTTTTTAGTTCTTTGAAGCACTCAGATTGATTGTCACCAACCAAAGAATATTGTCTATCTATTTATCTCTAAGAAGGTTTCTATTTTTGCACTTCCACCTCCAAAAAGCCCACTAGCAAAAGATCACATTCTCTCTTTATATTCATCAACAAGGAATACAAAAACCAAAAACATGTCAGTTGCTACCACCAGATCGAGGAAGAAAGTTATGTATGCATCACAGGAAGTCACACCAGAGTTACAATCACACCAAGGCCTAACTTCGAACGAGAGTCCAGGGTTTCGTGAATTCCGGTTTGTCAACAACTCAGTATCAACAATAGTCAACCCATCATCATCATCACGCTCAAGAATGAAGCCAACCTTCAAAACCGAAGGTTTTACGCCAAATTCACAAACTTCTCTTCGAAACAAAGAATCTTTGATCATTGAGCAAACTCTCGACCCACAAACTGCCCATTTCGTCAACAGTCCGAGTGATTTGACTGCTAAGTACGTGTTTCAGATGAATGTTAAGAGACGTCCAGGTCGTCCGAGAAAGCATCCAGTTGGTGAACCAAGGCCAAAGAGACCACAAGGAAGACCAAGAAAGTATCCTATTGGTGTCACTGGAAGCTCGGAGCAAAAAATAGCGAAGAAACCGGTCATCACTGGTATTGGCCCAACAGTATCAACACCAATAACAGCCCCAATAACAGCGACAGTATCAGCTTCATCATCTACTGACAAGTCAACTTTATCTACAGTCCCAGCCAATACAACTTCATCATTGGGAGAAGAGCTCTTACCACTGTCGGATCCAATCGCACCTCGCAAGAGAGGCAGAGGTAGACCAAGGAAGGAGACATTACAATTGCCCAGAGAGGATCATGACGTTGCTAAAAGTGTTGCTGCTGCTGCTGTTGCTGTACATCTCCTTGGAAACGATGGTTCCTCATAAGTGTGAGTTGACTTTAATTATGTTTAATTGACGACTTTGATGTAATCTCTCTTCTTCAAACTCCTTTTAATCTAATCTCTCATTTAAGAGAGACAAGCACTGGTTTAGTTACAGGATCTTGGTTTTCTTTTTCAAATAAAATCAAATAAGTCTTATAGGAGTTTTATATAAATAAATGTCTCTAAGTTAGTGAAATGTTGCTTATGTCATATTTTACATAATCACTTTTTTGTTCGAGAAATGCGTGGGGGTTCCAGCTCAATTGGGCGACATCAGCTGTTTTCTGGTGAGAAAGGGGAGGATGGCCAGCTTCATCATTTAAACTCTTTATATATTGATGCTTCATTGAGAGCTCTAAGATATAAAAGAAATACACAAACTGGAAAAAAACATGCTTCGCCTGAGCTCTTCATTACTTCGTTCTAGAACATTGATCACACACAAATGTGAGTATCTATACCCCCTTCCCGGAAAAGTGTGAGCACCACGTGAACTAACAACACCACACAGATGCATTCTCTACAGCCCGCGTATTGAGCAAAGCTGAGGTCTTCAAGATGCCGGCTATGTCTCCTACCATGGAGAAAGGTGGTGTCACATCATGGAAATTCAAGGAGGGTGATGCCTTCTCCTCTGGTGATGTTCTCCTAGAGGTGGAAACAGACAAGGCCCAGATCGACGTGGAGGCACAGGATGATGGCATCCTCGCTAAGATTATCCACAACGATGGTGCTAAGGATATCGACGTTGGCACCCCTATTGCCATCATTGCTGAGCCAGGTGATGACTTGGCCACTCTCGAACTGCCAGATGTGTCTGGTGACGCTGCTCCAAAGGCTGCGGCTGCTTCTCCAAAGAAGGAGTCCGCTGCTCCTGCTCCAGCCACTCCAAAGACTCCTTCTGTTAGTGATGTTTCTGATAAGGCCAACGCTTCCCAGACTTTCTTCCCATCCGTGCAGTCCCTTTTGGAGGAGAATGGCATTTCCCGTGAGGACGCCATCTCCAAAATCCCTGCCACAGGTCCACACGGAAGACTTCTCAAAGGTGACGTGTTGGCATACTTGGGTAAGATCTCCAAGGACTCTGTAAACTCTATCTCCTCATTCATCAACTCTCACTCCCACCTCGACCTGTCTAACATTGAGAAGCATGCTATTGCGCCAAAAAATGCTGCCTCTACTGCTTCTCCTGCTTCAGAGGCCAGCAAGGAGGAGGAGAAGAAGCCAAGGAAAACTGCCCCAGAGCCAATTGTCAAGACATTCTCCCTTGATGCCGTGCTTGCTCTCAGAGATGAGGCTCCAGAACTCGGAATCAGATCATTCTCCGTGCGTGAGTACGTTGAAGGCGCCTCAAAGAGAGCAGAACGTTACGCTTATCAACAGCACGCTAAGCAGAGCGACTACTACGATGCCCTGTTTGAGGATATCATTGCCCCAGCTAAGAACGTTGATCGATTCTCCGTTAAACTCGACATCCCAACTTCTGCTTCAGTGGTACCAACAAAGAAGACAGACCCATTGGACTTTGTCGATGAGCTCTTTGCTGCTCCACCAGTGTCCAAGGCCGCTTCCAGTGACTTGAAGGTCACTGTCACACTCAACCCAGCAGCCGGTGATGCGAAAGAGAAGGCTGCTGAGTACTTGGAGAAACTGGAGCAGTACTTGCAAGTCAAATGAACTCACTCTAATATAGTCCCTCCCTCTCAATGATCATATTCTTATTAGTTATTATTTAACGACTACAATGTAGAGAGATGTAAATAGTGGTTAAATAGTATAAATATTACAGGTATGAAAAGGGGTTTAATCTGACTCAGCACTCTATTCTTAAAAAAGGAACAAATCTAGAAACGGAAAAATCCCTGGTCTTCCAAGTATAACACAACTTTTCTAATATCAGGCTCAATCATTGGAGAAGCATCCAAGCTCACCTCAACATCAACACCGGCCTCAGTGCCAACAGAGATGGCATTGGTCAACTTTTTATAAGGCTCGCGTCCGTTCTTCTCAGCAGAGTAGACAATGACACCAGCACCAGAAGAGATCAACTCACCAGCAACGAATGGAGAGCCTTGAGGGTCAGCACTGTTCAACAGCACGAAATGACGACCACCAAATTGGTTCAGAGTGGCAAGAAGAGCATCAGCGAGGACCTTGTCACTGACAGCAATAAGGAAACCCTGTTTTGGTCTAGGTGGGTGCCTCTCCCTCAAGATCTTCACAACTTCTGGGTATGAGAACCAAGCTGGAATCTCGGAACCGTCTCTCAATCTCTTTCTGAGCTCAGTTCCGGAGATGTTGGCAGTCTTGACACCCTTCTCAATGGTGTCAATTGGAGCATATCTGTCCTCATCAGGCAAGTAGGTCACCATTCTGAACTCAACAACAGTGATACCGAGCTCGTCCTTGAACTTAGTACACAAATCCTGTGCATCGTATGGGCCATAGAAGTCAACACCAGCAGAGTTGGAACCAGGACCAGCGTGGTCTCTTCCGACAATGAAGTGAGTAGCACCATAGTTCTTTCTAATAATGGCGTGCCACACGGCCTCTCTTGGACCAGCCATTCTCATAGCCAATGGAAGCAAAGACAACTCGGCAGTTCCTGGTGGGTACTTCTTGATGATCTCGTTGTACACTCTGACTCTGGTGTGGTGGTCAATGTCACCTGGCTTGGTCAGACCAACAACTGGGTGGATCAGGACATGGGCATCGTGATCTCTGGCAGCACGCACGGTAAGCTCTCTGTGGGCTCTGTGCATTGGGTTTCTAGTCTGGAAGGCAACAACACGGGACCAGCCACGCTTGACAAACTCCTCACGGAGTTCCTGTGGTGTTTTACGAACACCAGAGTAGTCGTAGTGGACTGGAGCACGGATGGCATCAAGAGAACCACCAATGTACACATCGCCAGTAGACTCATTTAAGTATCTGATGGCTGGGTGTTCTGGGTCGCCACCAAAGACCTTCTTAGCCTCGTTCTGCTTATCTGGAGTGTATATACTCTCCACGGACAAGATGGCAAGAGGGGAGCCGTATTCATCAACGAGAGAGGCACGGTCAGAGACAGAAAACTTGGAGGCGATCTCCTTTGAGACATCGAGGACAATTGGCATGGTCCACACCAAGCCGTTGGCGAGTCTCATGTTCTCAAGAACCGAATCGTAGTCCTTCTCGTTCAAGAATCCCTCGAGAGGAGAGAAACCACCGTTGAGAATCATCTCCAAATCACACAGCTGGCGGGCATTCAAAGTGATCTGTGGCAAAGATGAAGCCTCTTTCAAAAGAGCATCCTGTTTTGGGGCATCACGCGCAATGAGGTCCTTGAGGACACCGCCATGTGGGGTCAGAGGCATATTTGAGTGGTACGTGGATAGGTGACCTTCATCCATATACAGAGGGATTAGTGGGGAAAAAAGTCGTAGCTTCATCGTCCTTTTTATGAGTCGTCGAAACAGGACAAAGATCTTGGTGGAGTGTTGCAAGGCCACGTGACCATGACACATTCTGCCACACTAGCCACAGTTGGAGCTGGGCGCGGTAACAGCCACATTCTCAGCCACGTCAAAAAGTGTGGAGCGTTTGTTCTGAGTGGAAAAGGAGGGGGCGACTGTATGAAGAAGGGTGTTTTTATGAGACTACATACAGATCATGTGGCTAGTGTACAAAGAACTCATCTCCTGAGAGGAGGGGCTTTTGTCGCTGGTGGTCGCAATCTCGTAAGTATGATATTGGTGTCCGGGTGAAACATGACAGTACAAATGGCTCGAATATATCCTACAATGTTAAAGCACTTATAGCAAAAATACGTATGTTTAATTAAAAAGATGGTATCTTTTTTTCTAGGAATCACAAATAAATAAACTTATCGGTTCACAGAAAGAAAACTAAACCAACAAGGCGAAAATAAGAAGGGAAAAGAGTGAGCTCATACGCTCGACAACGTTACCAGAACCCTCAAACTTGGACACTGTTGGGATGGTGGACTCCTTAACAGTGTTAAACTCAGTAGTGGTGTGCTCAAAAGAGTTGTCAAATGTGATAGCGATGGTGACCTCGGAAGATGTCGTAATGGCTGGTCTCAAACTGGTCGAAGTGGAAGTTGAGGTCTCGACATCAGCATCACTGGATTCTTTTGGCTCTTCCGGGGAAATGCTGGTGAATGGTGATGTTGGGTTTGTGGAAGGAGTAGAAATAGTCTGTGTAACCACAGAGGTCTGAGTGGTGTAAGAGTTGGATTCAGTTGTGAAGGTGGTCTTAGAGGTGATTTGAGTAGCAGTGGTGATGAAGGTGGCCATGCTTCCAGTTGGATTCTCAGTGGTGTATGAAGTGTTAGAGTAGCCAAATGAACTCTCAGAGGACTGGGGGCTGTTGTTATAGTAGACACATCAGAGGAAGATGGAGCTTCGGAAGAGGAGACCACAGCATCAGAAGTACCTGGAACATTAACATCAACGGAGACGGTCAAGTTACCGGTAGTGGATGGGTACTCCTCGGTAGTAGTGGTGGTGTATGGCTCATCCCAAGTGAAAGTTCTGGTAATTGTGGTGGTGGCAACAACGTTAGAAGTACATAAAGATGAAGAAGAGGAAAGGACTTCAGAAGAAGAAGAAGAAGATACCTCAGATAAAGAGGATGGAGCATCAGATGAAGAGAAAGAGGATACCTCAGATGATGATGAAGAAATACCAGAGGATGAGGACAAAATTTCAGAAGAGGATGACAAAGAAGAAAAAGAAGAAGAAGAGGAGGAGCAGAAAGAGGAAGAATCTTCAGATGAGGATGAGACAGTTGTTGGAATATCAACATCAACCGTTACAGTCAGGTCACCAGTGGTGTAAGGAATAGGCTGAGTAGTAGTGGTGGTGTAAGAGTCGCTCCAGTACTTGGTAGTGGTTGTAGCGGTGGTCACTGGCACAGGGCACGAGGACTCTGGGGTCAAGACTGCAATGGTGGCAGTGGAGTCACTGCTCTGGTACATTGTGGAAAGACTGGTCGAGCATCCAGTCCAGGAGCCAGTGGTAACGTCAAGAGGAACCAAAATTCCATCAGCATTGGCTTCAATGATGGTAATAACGTGGTAGACTGTATTGACGGTAGAAGAGGCATCATTAGCATCACATTGCAAGTTGAAAGTCACCTTGTTCTCTAAAGTCGTGTCAATAGTTGTCTCCTTCTGGAAAGCAGTGACCCAAACTCGGTAACCTTCTGGAACGTTCATGAAAAGCAAGGTCAATGTGTTATCAGAGCAAGATGTGAGAACATTACCTTTGTCAGAGTAAGAAGTTGGGTACATGAAATCGTTAAACTCATTGGACATGTGCACCTGGACTTGGCCGCAGTCAATAGTTCCCTGGTCCTCGACACTGGCGTAGTACTGGATCTTAGCCTGACCGTTACTACCACACTCTGGGAGAAGGATGTAGTTTTCCACAGTACCGTAACCGGTAGTACGGTCAGAGAAGATCAAACCGGAAGACTCCTCGGTGGTAGCGAAGTTGACGGTAGTGGACAAGGAGCCGAACGTGACGATGTTCTCACCAGCAGTCCACTTGGTAGAGGCATCCATCTCAGCTGGGTAGTCAGAGCCACCAGTGGCAAACGAAATGGCAAACGAAACAGAACCAGTGGCACCGAGCTCGACACCTGCAACAAGCAAAGAACAAGTCAAGTAGGAGGAGTCCATCAAGTAAGAGCCCTGAGAGGCGGTACACTGCATTGCGTCTAGGTTACCCATTCTGAGAATGACAGAAGAAGCATCATCTTGGAAAGCGACACGATAGACGTATGGCATCTCAAGGGTCCAGATGTTACCCTCTTCGGCGGTGGAGCCAGGTGGGACGTTGATATCGAGAGTGACATTCCAAGAGAGTCTTGGGTTGTTAGAGCCATCACTGGAAGAGATCAACAGACCTGTGAAGATGTTGTCGATGGCAGTGACCAACTGGGAAAGAATGACAAATGAAAGAATGTAGCAGAAGTTCATCGTGAAGTGAGCTGCTGAAAGTTGGTGTGGTGATAACAAAAAAAAGCCACCGACGCATCAGAATCCTGGAACACAGGCAAAACCAGGCGTATTTATATCTATTTTGGGACAGTTTCCAGGCCTGTATCATCATAAATCTTTGCATTGGAAATAAGCGCAATCAAGTGGCTGTTCTCGTCAAGATGTTGCAAATGTTTTCCGAATCAGGAAATTATGTGAGTATGTCTGCGTTTTACTCCCAAAGCGGTATGCATGGAAGCATGGAAGCATGTATAGTTTAACCCCAGCACTAAAAAAGAAACAGAAAGAATTTTATTTTGCCTTTAAGTCTAGTTAACACTTGTTGCGTCTATAATATGTAACTTCTGTTTGGAATATATCGGTTTTGTCTCGGATAAAGGTGAACTTAGATAAAATCTTGATATGCGTACCAACTCTGCAAATAACTGTCAGATATATAACTGTTTATGACTTGGTTATATAGATCTTGACTTTATAATGTAAGGGTCCTCGAAGTCTCAGACACTATTGTATTCTCTGGCTCCAAACATCATCATCATAATCTCTTTTGCAAAGCACAAACATCACCAATTTTCTGAAACAGCCAAACTTTCCACCTTCCCTGCAGATAATCATCAGACCTTAAGGCAGTTACTTACAAGAAAATTATCAAAACGGCCTCAATTCCCCATGTAACTGAGCTTTCCTGTACGAAGTTTGGGCGTCATCTGTTGATGGGAAGCCTCAACTCGACTAATCTGAATGCACATTGCAGGTGTGCATGTGTATGTATTAGTGCATATTGTGGTGGAAATACCTTGGACTCTTGTTTTGAAAAGATTCACAAATCCGTAAGTTTATGTTTCTGACTTCGTATTGTAAGAGCCCGTTTGACATCTCAATTAGGAAATTGTTTTCAATTATACGCTGGCATCACAACGACAACCTACAATCCTTGCGTGAATATTATTTAGCATTTCTTTTCTTGTCTTTTTTCGTATATTGTATGCCTTCAAAAACAAAATACCACTAAACGGTGGTTCAGATACTTTAGGCAAATTTCGCCAACATCAATAATGATCTATTAGCGGACTCATAGAGGATTATCTCTTATGGCACAGTGTCCTGCACTTCCTGTTCCATTTCTATTTTTCCTGTCCCATACTTGTAACTAGACGCTTCTCGTAAAAGGCTTCACAGGGGACTAAGTAAACCTCATGACTTAGAGAAGAACCTGCATCAAACAACAGATGTGGAAGATTTTTTTCATTGGCTCTAAAAAAGGGCGATACAGCCCACTGTGCTACATCCATGTGATTGAGAAGTAAAGAAGTATAGTAAGTTTCATTACCCCACATGTCAGATTAAGCATTCAAATTAGTCAGGGTAAAAAAAGAATAAGGATAGAAGAAAAGAGAACATCCTAAAGCACAAGCTACCATAGTCAAATATTGGATCTATAGGCACGAGAAGTATCCCCCCGCCCAAAAAAATGAAAAACAACACTTCCGATTAAAAAAAAAGAGTGAAAAGATAGCCTCAAATCAATAAGCACGATTACCCTTTTAGACATTCAATCGGAGCGTTCATACGTGTTTTTTTTCTGAATTTGATGTAACAATTGAAGTCCCAATCGGGTAATTTCTCTGGAGCTTCGTGCCAGGGCCAAGGATGACAGTGCACCAAAGGAAGACAGAATTGAGGATACCTTGGTGAATTACCATTACGAGAGGGTCTACTATCTAGATTTGTTCAAAAAGAAACACTCAAACAAAATCCAAATCTAAGACGTTAACCGCCATAATTAAAAGTTGCATGGAAAAGTAGCGGTATTCTTACTTCAGCTACATCTCCACTGACTTTACAAATAGTCTTCTGCCAGATAATATCGGGCACTAATGTATTAGTCAAAGATTATGAAATCAAGGCGGGTAACGTTGAGCAAAAAACTCCATTATTCGCCCGTAATTTATGGCAGATCGTGCTTCAGAGAAGCAATGAGTTCAAGAATGTTCTGAATGGTAGACTAAAATGTCAGCGATGAAACTTTCTAAGTGACAGATATGTCCTTCACTATGGAGTCTGGCTCTATGGATGCAATTCTTCTGTTTGCAGGTCAAAGTTAGTTAGCGAAGAGGAGAGTCCTACTCTTTGAACCTCAGAGCGCTCAGAGACGAGGATAACAACCGACTACGAACACCACTTTCCCCTCCGTGGTCGCATTGAGCAATTCCTAAGGTACCTTTGAGGAAGGAAGGTTATTTTACTTTGAAACATCCACAGACATTGAGAAGTACGGCACGAAAGCGGAGCTCAGCTGGATTGTAGATCATGTCAAGACGTTACAAATCTAAATCAGATGCCAACCTTGACGGATCTCTATAAGCTAACAGACTCCACCGGTGTGGTCTAAAAGATATGATTTCGTCTGGTTTTATATCTACTATCAAGGATCATTTATCTCAATCCTTAAGCTTCACTGTTCAGCGAGATCTTTCTCCCACTGAACCTTGACCTTCTTAAGCAACTCTGGTTGTTGTAGCAGCTCTAAACCTATGAATGCCATAGACATACCGGTTTCCAAGGCCGCAACATGGGCTTCAGGCTTTCCAGCAGCCTCTGTGAACCCCTTTGAGTGTGGAACCACACCTTCCCCACTTGGAATGAAGAATGATGGGTGCAACGATGGCACAAGATACGAGACATCACCCTGGTCTGTGGAAGCATTACTCCTACCAGCCTGGAGACATTCCGCAACAGATGGTAAGTTATTGCCGAACAAGTTGTTCATGTAGGCATTGTAGCGTTCGGCAAGGATGTTGTTGGGAATGTGGTTC